>PVIU01016721.1:0-44183 GCA_004026605.1 Ondatra zibethicus | reverse complement strand
ATAGCAGCTCACAATTGTCTGTCACTCCAGTTCTGGTGGGGAACTGAAGCACTCTTCTGACCTTTTCAGGCACCAGACACACATATATGTACTCAGGCAAAATACTTATATGCATAAAATAAAAATAAAAATGAATCCCTCTTTAAGGCATCTGATGCCCACCCCCCTCATACACACACACGCGCATGCACACACACACACACACACACACACACACACTACAAACAAAATCCACTCTTGTCAATAGCCAGGCTCTCTGGGGACAGGTCCAGGTGATTCTTCCTGCAGGGACAGTTATAGCCCAAAAAATATAATAATAATAATATTATTAATAATAATAATAATGGGAAAGTATGATAAGTGGAAAACAGTCTTATAAAATATATAAGATAAATATATACATAAGTATGTAAATATGTAAATATTATGTCTATTGAGGAATATAAATAAATATAACTACCTGGGTCTGAATTCAAAGGAACCATGCTGTAAAGCCGTTTACTCTGGGGACCCAAGACTGGAGCAATACTTACATATTCTGGAACAAGGCATAGGAGCTGCTGGGATGGTGTAAGGATGCACAGTGAGCACCTGTCTCCCTTACCTATTTAGCTGTACTCCTAGAACAATGATTCTCAACCTGTGGGTCACGACCCCTTTGGGGTCAAACAACCCTTTCACTGGGGTCACCAAGGACCATCAGAAAACACCAATATTTCACTATGATTCATAACCATAGCAAAATTACAGTTAAGAAGTAGCAATGAAAACAATTTTATGGTTGGGGCTCACCACAGCCTGAGGAACTGTATTAAAGTGCTGTACCTTTAGGAAGGTTGAGAACAATTGTCCTTTAAAGTAATTGAAGAGGTAGGTGAAGGGAGAGTTCCCAACTGCTGGCTCTAAATTCATGTACCTGAAGTTCAAACCCAGCCTAACACCTCCAACTACAGGGCCTCAGTCATGACACTTACTCCTTCTGAGCTTTAAGATGCTTTGAAAATAGTTCTTTATGGGGGAGGGGGTGGGATTCATTATAAAAAGTACTTGTTTCTGTTTCAGGAGGTCCTGGTTCTGTTGCCAGCCCCCACATGGTGGCTCACAGCAATAGCCAGTTCCAGAGGATCTGACGCCTTCTTCTGACCTCTGAAGGTACCAGGCATACACATGACATATATACAAACATGCAGCCAAAACACTCACACACGTAGAATGAGGTAAACAATAGCTACTTTGTAGGTTTGCTGGGAGATTTCAACAAGCTAACCCACTAAACTATTTAGTGTACTATCTCGGACTCAATCGATGCTCTTTATATTTTTATAATTAAAATATTGCCATCAAAGGGAAAGAGAATATTATCCAAGGTCACTTGGAGCACTAGTAACTCAGCAAGTCTCACAACCTTGACTCCAGATGCCCCATCCTGGCTCGTCCCCTTTGCTGCAGAGGCTGCGACAGAAACATTACATCAGAAGCCAGAAGATAATAAAGCTAATTGGGCCATTAGGACCAGTCACTTCCCTCTACATTGAGCCTTAGGGGGATGTTATGGGTGATCAATATAATAAATAACATTGCCTTAGTCTGAGGCAGCTCTCAAGGGAGCGCCTTGGAAACCAAGAGGAAAAGAAGATCAAGATAACAAGAGCTTTGGATGAAAAGCATGACCTCAGAGTATTACTGAGTTTCTCCCTTGCACACCCTGGACCGTTCTATGCCAGATACAGGGACATGGGAGCTCCAAAGATGGAAGTCAGAAAACTCAGAGCTTTGGGCTCTCTAATGGAAAGCAGGCAACCTGGGTGCATTGAGTCCTGTAGCTCAGAATTGTTCAAGATGCAGCTCACAGCCCGGGCATGCCACTGGGGCTCAGGCGTAGTTCAATGGCTTAGGTGACCTCATCCTTGAGCAAAGGCTTTCTTCTGTCTAGGAAGGTGTGGTTTGAATGGAAAATGTACCATCATAGTCCCATGTGTCTGAAGACTTCCTGTCCTCAGCTGGAAACACGGTTTTCCAAAAGTTGTAAATGCTTACAGCGGGGAGCCTTAGCAGAGAAAGCGAGCCGCTGTGGCAGGCCTGGAGGTTGTATAGTTTGGCCCCCTCTCTGTCCTTTCTCTTCTCCCTGACTGTGGACACAAGACCAGGTGTCCCACACATCTGCCAGCATGCCTTCCTCACCAAGATGGTGTCTTACACGGAAAGGGAAAGTCTTTCATTCCTTAAGTTGCTCTTCTCAGGGATTTGGTGACAGTGACAAGAAAAATAAGTAAACAGCAGGAACTTGGATATCTGAAAAAGCCACACAGAGCCCCCCACGACTTCAGTGGCACCCTACATCCCCGACACATGCCTGTGCTCACCAGTATTCAGAACATGTCCTGGGTAAATGTTTCTCCAGTTCCCTAGAATAACTCTGACCTCAAAGAGCATAATGACCTTTAGGACCGCTTTGGAGTTAAAAGGAAGATGCTCTTAGAATCCCTAATAGAACAAGGACTTGGCCAGTGTGCCAGCAAGGCAGGAGCTTCCACCATGTCCTTGTATAAGTTATTTGAGTCACGGCCACATGAGCACAATGGAAATCCTGTGAAAGAGTCACATCTCCCCAGGACTAGAAGGCATAGTCTGGGTAGTACTGGAAGGGAAATGGTTAAACTAGAAAACCTCAAGTGTGCCATGCTACCCGAGCTATTCATGGTGGATTTGTTTGCCAAAGGAAGAAACGTTGGGAAGGCTTAGACTCCCGTTGATAGATTCTAGTGTGCTAACATTCATCATGCAAACACAGAGCCCTCCGGGGTGGTACATTTTAATATCTCACCAACCAGCAGGGACAACCAAGACCGAAGTGGACAGATCATAGGCAAATGCAAAGCTCCTTCAGGGTATAGGACAAATGTTGAAGACATGGAGCCTTTCAGCAAGCACAGAAGCAGCAACAGAGTATGGCCTGTGAGTCAAAATGGTAAAACCTAGAGTCAGCCAAGTGAGAACCATGCTAGATTACCCTAGACATGCGGGTTTTTCCTTTAAGGTTTGTTTGTGTATGTTTGCCTTTGTGTATATATGTGCACCGTGTGCATGCCTTGTGTCTCTAGAGACCAGAGGAGGGCACTGGGTCCCCCAAATTGGAGTTGTAGATGGTTGTGAGTTGCCATGTGAATGCTGGGATCCAAACCTCAGTCCCCTGCAAGAGCAGCAAAATCATTTAACTGTGAAGCCATCTCTGTTAAGGCCCGGAAGTGGGGAGTTTTAACTAGATCAAAGCAGAGACTGAAAACTTAGGAAATCAGCAACGAACCCAGGACATCATCACTGTGCTATTCTGGCTTACTGTCAGGTAACCATTGCTGGTTTGTATGCATCAAAGCGTTCTTCACAAGTCTTCCCGGCACCTTCATGGACAATACTCTTATGCCATTGGCAAACCTGCAGCTGGCATGAGTCCTGACGTCACTCAGGACTTGGTCTCTGGCTGAGGAAAGCCAGAGAAATTGCCTGCCTGAATGAGCTACTTGATCACGGAGGCTTTCTGTCTGAGAGCCCTTCATTACCCACTCACCAAGAGTGGCTCACTATGACAAAGTACAGACACCACCTGAGAGAAATCCCACCCGAAGCTTACCTCAGGCCTCCTGGCTCTCCAGAGCAGTGGTTCTCAACCTTCCGAATGCTGCGACCCTTTCCTATAGTTCCTCATGTTGTGGGAACCACCCCCCGACCATAAAATTATTTTCATTGTTACTTTATAACTGTAATAGTGCTACTGTTATGAATCTGTGCTTTCCAACAGCCTTAGGTGACACCTGTGATAAAAGGCCCTTTGACCCTCAAAGTGGCCACAACCCAGAGGTTGAGACGTGAGGCTCTCGCGTGTCTTATGAACCCCAAACAGAAGACTCTGCCATCTCCAGTTCATCTCCAATTTGATGGGGCAAATTGGGTCACAGAGTCCTAGGGCAAGCCAAGAAGGCCTTAATGTACTTAATGTTTCCATTAGTATGCCCCAGCCCTGAGCTTCATCCCTCAGAACCACCTTCTTCAAAGAGCATCAGGCATGGAAGCTTAGGGAGGGGACGTCCTGTGTGTGAGACTGGCCGGGCTGCTGCCTATGTCAATCTGAGGCTTTGTCTGTGCCTTCCCTCACAGCAGTGAGACCAGTCCCCGTGTATTCCAGCCCTGGCCCCATGCTTTGCCTGCAGGACCTGTGACATTGCCTGTGCTCTGAGTTTACAGTTGTCTAAGCCTGACTCTCCCTGTGATCCTGCCCCTGACTTCTCAGGTCTGGAGCTTGTTTTTGCATAATTGCTGCCTGCTCCCGAAATTATGATTGTTTGATTATACTTGCAGTCACTTCCATTTTCGCCATGTTGGTGACTGTTTCCTGCCGTTGTGATTATACCTGTCGACAGAGGTGACGCTCAGAATATTTAACAATTGACCCAGGGCTGACCAATCAGAACAGATTCCCATCACAAACAACTGGTGCGGCTTATCTCAGGCCATTTTCTGCTGGCTCATGCAGCCTGTTAATCAGCCTCTCTTCTGTGTCAAATAATCATAAATATGCTTGATTGTTTTTTCCAACGACTGCCTTTGCCCCATTCTATCAAGCCCCCTCCCTGTTCCTTAACAATATCTTGAGCGGATCTCCTTGCTTCCCGATCTGTCTCAGTTATAGGTAGCCTGGTCCACCCCACAGGTCCTCGTCTGGTTATAACCAACAATAGATATACTGATGCCCCCTGAAAACAAAAAGCACAAGCCTCCCACTCTTCCAGTCAGTATCTCCAGGAACAGAAATTGAGGAGGGGGTACAGCAGAGATAGCATGCACCCCCTCAGAGAGATGTCCTCTGTGTTGGTCTCACTGGTTTTGTCCACCTGCAGATAGTTTCCTTGGCTGACGGTTGTAGTTGTGACAAGAGTCTCCAAAGTTTTCCAGTTCTTGAGAATGTTTCTCTTTGACCTTATTGGCAGTCATGCCATCTCCTCTGCCACTGAGTTATAACAGCAGCCATCTTGACATCCCCACAGCCCTTAAATCCCACCCAGGCAGCTCCAGTAATAGACCTCAAATGCACATCCTCTTCCTCCTGCCATACTCCAAGTCCCTTCCTGTCAGGACACAGAAGGCCTGGACTCCCTACATGAATGCTGTCATTCAACCCTGGAAAGTGTCAAGAATAATTACAGACATTAATTAGAGAAGCCACACCTCTACACAGATACTTAAAGAGATGCTTGGCTGTTGAGCTATTCAAGAGTCTACACAAGAGCACTGTTGAGCCAAAAGGGAGTAGTGGTGTGTTGGTTTGAACAAGAATGGCCCCACAGGGCTAATGATTTGAATGTTTGGTCTCCAGTTGATTAGACTATTTGGGAAGGGTTAGGAGGTGTGGGCTTGTTAGAAGAGATATGTCATTGGAGGTGGGCTTTGAGGTTTCAAAACTCCACACCATTCCCAGCTAGTGTACTCTCCCCAGCCCTCTTTCTCTACCTCTCATGCTTGTGGATCAGATAGATGTAAGCTCTCAGCTACTGCCCCAGCACCATGCCTGCTTGCCCGCTGCCATGCTCCCTGCCATGATGGTCAGTGACTAGTTCTCTGGAACCAAGATCCCCAGATGAATGCTTTCTTTTATAAGTTGCCTTGGTCATGGTGTTTTGTCCCAGCAATAGAATAGTAACTAAGACCTGAGTCAAGGAAGCCTTCAGAAAAATTGGAACCAATATCCCTCCCTAGAGCCACACCCACTACTATGAATTCATTTCTCCACTCCTAGGGACCAGTCTCATTCTCGCTCATCACCACAGGTACCTCACCTATAATGCCCTCCTTTCTCCTCCCTATTTTTTTCATAAAGCAGGGGATGTTTTATCTTTTTCCTGTGTGTGTTTGTGTGTGTGTGTGTGTGTGTGTGTGTATTAGACTTATATGCACATGTTTTTGCATGCCTGTGTGCATGTACATGTGGATATCTAAGGCTGGTGTTAGGAACCATCTGTAATTACTCTTCTACCTCATTCAATAAGGAAATGTCTCTCGATAAAAACCAGAGGCGGCAGATACAGCTAGTCTTGCTATCCATCTTGCTCTGAGGATATCCTATCTCTGCCTTCTGCGGTTGGAATGGGTGGGCCACCCCAGGCACCTGCATTTCCACAGGTTTCTGCAAATCCGAGCCCTGATCCTTATGCTTAATCACTAAGCCATCTCCTCGTGCCCCAGAGTTGGGGTTTAATAATGATATTCTAATGCAGGCTTAAGCTCAAAGAAAGAAAAAGAAGCAATTGGCACAAAAAAATACATGTCGGAGAGCATGGGTAAGGGTGTTTCTAAGAGAAATCCACAGAAAATAAGATATATATACCAAAGTGTGCAGACATGGACTCAAAAGAGTGGTCCCCTAACATTTTTAAACCCTATCCTCCGAAGACGACTTCAGGAACAGCTACTTCCAACTCCTGCGTTCATCCTGGCTGCTCCTTCTCTGAACCCAGATTCTAAAACTATAACATAGAGCTCAAATACACCAGTCTAAGAGTGTTGACTGTTTTGCTTGATTGTGTGCTGTGCATATATACACATGAAGGGACGCATGCCTCCTGGAAAGCTCTGCTCTAACTTCCAGGTAGATAGGAGTCCATGGGATCCAGGTATAAAGAGACTCCCTGCCAGTGCTTGCTAATATGCAGGGCGCAGGCTGGCTTGCTGACAGTCCTGATCGTTTTGGGGCTTGTGGCAGGAATGGTTCATGTGGACCCATTGTCATGTGGACAATGATAAACTATGCCACACAGTACATGCCTATCCTCCCAGGGACAGGATGAAAGCAGTCCTCTGACCACCAGCAAAGGGGGTAACCTCCCCATCACCCACCAGCCTCCATTTCTAAGTGCACAAACCATAGGAGAAGATGCAGCAAGATCAGCTTCAGGCATCCATTTTCTGTCCTTTTCATTGCTCGACATTTTTTTTTTGGCTTAAGAGAAAGGTAATATGGCCCTTCCTTTCTTTTAGTTTACAAAGATTTTACTCCTAAATGAATTATGAATAATTAAAACTCCACTCCATTTGTTCTATATTGTTGTTAATTGAAAAAATTAAAGATGCATGTGCTGTAACCTCCAAGGTGGCCCCTAGAGAAGCCAGAGGATGGCTGGGGCGGGGGGTGGGGGAGGGCAGGGACCTGTCCTAATATCTCCCAAGCCTGCTGCCAGCACTACTTTTACTAGGGTCCCTGTTGACTGCTGGGATCACTTCCCTTGCTAGTCCCTTGCCAGTCCCTTCCCCATCCCCACCACCTCCCACCAAGCACACTGAGGATATAATGTCATTTCCTTCCTTAATGCACATTTCTCTTGTGCCCGTGTAAAAGCCACAAGGTGAAGAGTATATTCATCATTTGAGAAATGGAGAGAGCTGTCCCCGTTTCTCTCCAGTGGCCTCTTCAAGGCAATCCAAAGCTCCGGATGCCAAAGTGACCTGCTGGGTGTGAGATGGGATCAAGCCTGAAGTCTGATGGCCAGACTGTCACACTGTCTAGCCCCTGCTGCCCTCAAAAGTCAGATACGAGCCTAGAGCTGCACAAAGCAAGAACAATGTATTGTCCTTCTGCTATGAACCAGTGTGGAACCACACCCTGTAGGATCCACCTCTACCCTTAGGATCTTCCCTTTCACCCTGGAGCTCTCTCCGCCAGTATCTGGTTGGGCACATTTAGCTGCCCAGTATTTTCTTTAGCATGCAATTGAGCATGCATGAGCTATTCATACCCATACATCCCATTAGGCAGGATAAACTATCACTGTAATGAACAACCCAGAATCTCAGAGGTCTGGCACAATTAACATTCCTTGGTTACCCCCAATGCAATTGTCCACAGCACTTCAGATGTCCAGGACCTTTCCCTCTCCTGACCTCTTTACTGCCTGCTAGCTCTGAGAGCATTTCCTCTCCAGCTGGTGAATTGAAACAGTAACAGGGGATGTCCTGACATGCTCAGCCAGCCTTTCTACCTGCTCCTCTTCCTAGGGCTAGGGACTCACGTGGCCCTCCAAGATCCTAGGAGCTGGCCTCCAGCTCTTGCCTGCTCAGTACCAGTGATGCCTGGTCTCTCGGAGTGCTGAAGAATGATCTCAGGCTATTTCAGTGATGTTCTTCTCAGGGCTTTTCCCACACGCTCCACCTTAACACTCTCTCTTCTTCGGCAGTGACTCCATCATCTTAGCTGAAGTCCTTCACTTCACGGACAGAAAGACCTCCCTAACTACCCAGTATCAGAATCAGGCGTGCATGTCACTACAAACGTGAACAGCCCCTTCCCTCTCAAGTTTACAGCAAGTGGGACTGGAAAACGTGACTGCTTCCCCAGGACAATTGCCCAATGGGAGTTTTGTTTGCACTTTTGGCAGTCCTGTGAGGGAGGGAGTTGGAGTTCACATCCAAGAGCCCAGGGAGAGCCACATTTCTAATTAGTTGCTTTTCTGCTTGGTTGGTGAGCAGCGCTTGCTCAAGGTTGTGCCTTGCTGTGAGCTCTGCCTTGTGCATTTCATTCCTCCACCTTTAATGTTCCCGTGATCCAATTTCCTTTGCAATAAATAAATAAATAAAATTAAATGTTTTCGTTGACTACAAACCCACTCGCTGCAAGAGGCCTGGATGGCACATTAAAACGATGAAAGATTCGTTTTCTTTGTTAAAGCAGCCAGCCCTTAATCTCTACATTTTCTGCCTCCCTGTAGTCTGGCCTGATCACATGAAAATAAAATCCCGGCCTCCTCTGGGAGAGCTCAGTCTCGGAGACTCCGACACTCTTGAGCCTTACAGCCTGCCCAGGGCATAGAGATAAACAAGCAGAAGGCAAGGAATGGGGCTTCTGGAAGCTTCTCCCTGGAGTCTGTTTTTCTGTATGTACCTGCACCAAGATGCTTGGTGCCATACACAGGAAGAAAGGAGCAGATCAGGTTATGAGCCCTGGGCTCACTGCACCTGTTTTGAATGTCAACTTTCATGGCCTTGTGATGCTGATATGAGCAATGCCTCACGACAACCCCTCCTTCAGCATTTCCTCAACACAGCTTCCAGGACATTCCATGCAGGTTCCAGGGATGCTGTGATTGCATCCCAATGGCCTCTCCTTGCCTCCCACACTAGTAGCCCAGTCACCTGGTGCCAGGCGGGTGGGTGGATGGATACAGAGCTGTCCTGGATGGCATGCTTTCCAGGGGACCTCAGAAGTGCCTCCTGCCTCCTTCGGGGAATTGAGAGTTTGGAAGAGAAGAGAAGGTTTGGTTAATAATTATCACTGTCCTGCTCAGTGCAAACCCACTAGGCTTGGCTAGCCAAGGCTGAATTTGAACTGTTTGCAAGCCTTAATTAAACTGGGTAAGTCTTATTGACTTGAATCAATTAACCACCTGTTGGGGAGCACTATGCTGGGCCTGGCCCACCTAAGAAAGGGGTAAGAATCAAAATGAAGCTGCCGTACTTCCTTCTGCGAGCTCAGTTTAGCTGAGTGGACCAGACACACAGCTGAAGACCAAGATGAAATAAGAGCAATTTAAAGCCAAATGAGAAGTTTAAAAGAAGGCGGGGGGGGGGGATGATAGCAATGGCCATTGCCGAACGCACTCTTGACTCTATGTCTCGACAACCTTTAATCCTCACAAACACCTCCTGTACTCAGGAGTACTATTAGCCCTGCTTCACAGCAAACCGCAGGCCTAGAGATGTTACGGAAGCCTAGTGAGGCCACACAGCTAATAAATGAGAAATCGGGCATCTCACTCAGCTCAATGGATTCCAAAGCCCACACACCCCTGATTAGCCCAGCGGACACAACCAGAGGACAACAGTCTCAGGGGTAGCTTCAGCTGACGCAATGACCCTTTTTTAATTCCCCCTGTTTTTTGTTTGTTTTGTTTTTTTAACTTGTGTGTATGTGTGTGAGAGTGTAGGATTGTGAGAGCGAGGGTAGTGTCCGTGGAGACCAAAGGGGCATTAGATTCCCTGGAACTGGAGTTAGAGGCAGTTGTGAAGAGCAAAGCATGAATCCTTTGCAAGAGTAGTACATACCATTAATGACTAAGCCATCTCTCCAGCCCCGAGGACCTAGTTTTAAAGAATGTTTTTACATTTATTTACTTATATATTAAGTATGTGTATGTGAACAGCATGGCATCCATGAGGCAGTCAGAGAACAACTTGAAGGAGTCAGTTCTCTCCTTCCACTATAAGGATTCTGGGACCTGAACCCAGGACATCAAGCTTAGGAGCGAGTATCTTTACCCACTGAGCCACCTGGCTAACCCAGGGACAGTTTGTTCTTAATTAATTTTTAAATGGTCTTGCTTAAGTAACATACTGATAGTCGTGGTTATCTTGTTACATTTTCATACATATGTTGTTTACTTTGTTCTCTTTTTGCCCACCCACATCCCTCTCTCACCTTCCCCCACATTCTGTTGGTCCCTTGCCTGTCCCTAATTGTTCCTCTGCTGTTTAGTGGTCCCTTATGTTCCACCATCCTCCCTTGTCCCTCTTCCCCTTCTCTTTAAGCCTCTTTCACCTCTCGCATAGCTCCCTTCTCCTTTCATGCCTGGCAAATGCATAACATATACAGGCAGAGATTATATAACATATGAATATATATTCTTCAGTCTAGACTCCACATATGAAAGAAAGAAAATGTTTTGCCTGAGTCTGGCTTACTTCACATCACACGATCGCCTCCAGTTCTATCATTTCCCTATAAATGTCATTTGCTCTTCTTTACAATAAAATTCATTGGGGATATCTACCATATCTTTTAACCCATTCTAAGCCAATTTCTTACCTTAGGTGCTGTGGGTAGGAGAGTCATAGGCATCGATATGCAGGTATCTCTGTAGCATGCTGAGTTAGTATCCATTGGGTTTATAGCCACCAGAAGCACTTCTATTTTTCTTTTCTTTTCTTTTCTTTCTCTCTCTTTTATTTTGAGAAGCCTACACACTCATTTCCACAGGATGCACTAGTCTACACTCCCTCCAGCTGTGTGCAAGTATTCCTCTTTACCTACATCTTTACCTGCATTTGTGGTCATTTATTTTCTTGGCAATGGCCATTCTGACTGGGGTTTTCATTCCCCTAATGGAGAAGGATGTTGGGCATTGTTCTTCAAGTATTCTTTGGCCATTTTCATTTCTTCCTTTGAATACTATTTATACAGTTCATTGACCCATCTACTGACTGGATAAGGATATAATGAAAAAGAAAACAATACAGCAATTTCCCTGGTAAATATAGATGTAAAAATGCCCAATAAAATTCTTGAAAGCCAAAGAACCTATTGAGATCACACCCCAGAAAACCATTGTGTAGTAGGAGGAGCAGGCCTGCTTTTGGTCCTGGCCGCCCTGCTAGCTTATACCCAAAATAATCACACAGAAACTGTATTCATTTAAATACTGCCTGGCCCATTATTTCTAGCCTTTTATTGGCTAACTCTCACATCTTGATTTAACCCATTTCTAATAATCTGTATAACACCACGAGGTCGTGGCTTACCGGAAAAGATTCAGCATGTCTGACCTGGCAGCTCCATGGCGGCTCTCTGTCTGCCCTTCTCCCCAGCATTCAGTTCTGTGTACTCCGCCTACCTAAGTGCTGTCCTATCAAAAGGCCAAGGCAGTTTCTTTATTCAACCAATGAAAGCAACACATAGACAAAAGAACCTCCTACACCACCATTGCTAAGGCCCAGGTTTCCCAGCAATGGAATAGGCTGTATGTAGAATAAATGGGGAGCTTGGAGGCTAGGAAGTCCCTTAACAAGTGACAAAAAAATCCAGCCTAAAAGAGGTTGGGCAAACTCATTCAAATTAGAGATGTGTCATCATGAGAGACATTGGATGTGACAGGCCCAAAATAAGGAAAAGTAGACTGAGTGGCAGAGATGCAGAATGGGAATTACTGATGTGTTTGTTTGGTAAAGCTGATAGGTTACATTAACCAAATCCCCCTCACAATGGGCAAGACCTAGCAAGGTGCTGGGGTTAGTCTAAGAGATCTGGTGATTAGAACCACCTAGAAAACTTAGAAAGAAAAGGGGATGTGGGGGGAGATGAGGGTCACATCCTTGAGAGAGCCACAGTACAAAGACAGAGAACTTAATCTCAGCACTCAAGGCCATCTGTGCACAGAAAGAAGCGATCGGGTCACCAGAGGGTCAGAAACTGATCTTTAAAAGCCAGGCTGAGGTCCTGGCAATGTGACTGGCTTCAGTGTCAGTCTGTGTAGGTTTGCAGGTACAGGGTCTGTGAGCTCCCTCTTTGCAAAGGGACTGGCCTTGAAACCCAGGAGACAGATGACTCCAGAGCTGCCCCTCAGCCATGGGCACAGCAGAGCCCAGGAATGATGAATAGACAATCAGGCTCGGAGACCAGAATGCCCAGCACAGCACAGAGCATGGTGACATGGCTCCTGTCCCAGAACATCCATCTGGGCAGAGACAAGGAAATTGCAGGCCTGAATCTGCTCTTGGCCATTTTCTAGAAAATGGCTTCACTGGTTCACTTAGAAAAAAGAAGGAAAGTAAGGAATATCAGCCAATTCCGAAGGCTAATTGCCTTTGCTCTCATTGACCGCCCATGCTTTTTCCGGCAAACATTCTCCCCTGTCACTGTGCCGCCAGGCCCACTCTCTGTTTCCAATCAGCCCTGAAAATAGTCCTTGATAGAGATAATAGGAAGAACAAAGAGAAATTTGGAGGAGCAGAGAGAGGCGAGCAAAGCCATGCCTAACTGGCACACAGCGGTTTTCATAAGAGCTCTCCAGTTAGGCCCTGGTTCATCTTCAACCACAAGGTGCTAAGTAAACCCCAAGAAGCTGACAGCTGACTTGGACTGAGACCAAGGGTCTTTTTTTTTTTTTTTTTTTTTTTTAGGTCATAGACTCTTTTGAGATTCTAAAAAAGCCAAAGACCCTTTCTCATTCATCAGGACAAAAATGCACATAAACATATGTTCAGCATATTAATTCAGAGCTTATGGACTCCCCTGGAAGCCCTGTCACAGACTGGTTAGGAAGTCATGATATACACAATCTTTTTTAAAGGCTCCCCCTTCCCTTTTGTTTTGTGTGTATGTGTGTGTATTGTCTGTGTGCATTGTGTGTGTTGTATATGTATGTATCTCTATATGTATATGTATGAATGCATCTCTGTCTACAGAATGTATGTGTTTGTCTCTGTGCATATATGCATAAGCATGTATGTATATATGTTTATATGTGTTCATTTGTGTCTGTATGTCTGTACATACATATATCTGTGTATTTATGAGTACGTGTGGAAATGCTTCAGTGTTGTATATCTGTCTGTGTATAAGTATGTGCCTGTGTACATATGCATATGTGTGTTTATCCTTGCATGTGTATGTATGTATATGTGTAATTGTATGTCTTTGTCTGTGTATGTATGTATTTGTGTGTTTATGTGTATGTGTATATCTGTGTATGTGTCTGTATGTGTGTGTTTGTATGTATATGTATGTTCATATTTATGTGTGTGTGTGTGTATGTGTTATAAAAGAAAGGCTGAGCTGCACTTCTCCAAGCTATCTAATGGTCACAGAAGCACTAAAAGTTTTCTTGCAAATAAGTGAGTGTGAGAGTCTAGGAGGCAGGAAGGACATTTGTTCCATCTGAGCCAGACCCGGCAAAGGCAGGCAGGAAGAGTTAACACCCAGTCCTGGTACTCTAGCATGAGCCTGCGGATATGACTGGCTCACTTACAGGCCTAAGCAAGAACAGGGAGATCATGTGGACTGTGTGTTAGAGGGCTATGGCAGCCTCACTGCTCAAGTCTGGTGAGGCTGTGCCGGGACTTGGAAATGCCCAACATGCAGGCAAGGTGTGGTTATAGCGCACAGGTTCTGACTCGGCCTGCAACCGGAGCTGCAGTCCTGCATTTCCAGCCAGGTCCTGGATGATGCCGGTGCTGCTTTTAACAGGAACCTGTGCATTTACCAGCTCCAGCCAGAAGCCCAGCAGAGACCTTGAATGTTTGTTCTGGCAGGACTTCTGTCAGGATGCCACAAGATAGGAAATGTTTTCGTCAATTAAATGTAGTGCTACAGAAGCCTCTAAGACAAATGTGTCCCCATTCAAGGACTGAGAATGGGACTTCTTCCTTAGCTGGGCAGGGGTGGTGTCTTAGTTGGCATTACTATTGCTGTAACAACAAAAACAATTTAGGAAGGAAAGGGTATAGTTAGTTTACATGTTCTGAGTTCATTGAGGGATGCCAAGGCAGGAACTCAAAACAGTTCAGGAACCTGGAGGCAGGAACTGATGCAGAGCCCATGGAGGATTGCTGCTTCCTGACTTGCTTGCTCCATAGGCTTGCTTAACCTGCTTACTTATAGAACCCAGGACCAGTTCAAGGAAGGTGCCACCCACAATGGGCTGGACACTCTCCCATCAACCACTAGTTAAGATAATGCCCTACAAGCTTGCCTACAGCCTGATTTTATGGAGGTATTTTCTCAATTGAGGTTCCCTCCTCTCAGATGACTCTAGCTTGCGTCAAGATGATATATGATTAGCAAAGACAGGTAGTATGGCCAGTTCTCTGGGTGTTCCCTCCAGTGCTGGACTTCTGAAAGAAAAGTAGCTAAGGGCCTGTTTGTACTCAGAGGTCTAGCCTGGAGGCAAAATACTACCCAGTAAGTTTCTCTTTATCAAGAGCCAATCTCGCAACCGATTCTGCTCTAGGCTATGGGAACAGGGATGGGTAATGAGTAAGAAGGAACCAGAGGCCAAAGAGAAGACCATTTGGGAATCCTGCAGCCCCACAGAGCCATTTTACAGATGGAAGATACTGAAGCCCAAAAGAACATTTCAGACTTCATAGTTGGCTGACAGCTGAGCTAGGACCAAACCCAGGTCTCCTGACTTCTTCTAGTCTCTACCCTCTCCTAGAATCAGCTAAAGCACACATAGTTATTCTTAATGAAGGCAAAATGGCAGTTTAAACAAACTAAACCCTAGGCGCCTGGTGTCATAAGTCATGTGTCCCGCGTGGCGCCTTCCCAGGGTTGCCTGTGGCAGACAGGGCCTTAACTAAAATAACTCAGTTGGCCTTGATATGGCTGGGAAACAGGACTTCCATTCACAAGAGGTCATCTACTTGGAATTAGACAGACCTCTTTTGGCAAGCAGGTCTCTGAGGTCACTGAAGACGGCCCCTGTCTCAGTCTGGCTGCCTGCAGCCCCTACTCAGTCTGGCATAGGCCCCAGCGTCTCACTTGTGTCAGGGAGCATCCTGGATGCAGCAGATGAGGGACAGAAGAGATGCTGACCCAGGAGCAGCATTGACACAGGCCTCTCTAGACACATTACAGACTGTCAGCCTATTAGGCCAGGCGCCAAGCGCCTGGGGGAAGATCAGTTCCAATCAGGCCACTATCTGTGACCATCAGACAAACCCACGATGAAGGCAGGAGATCTAGCTTTGCAATGAGAATCAGCCTGGCCCTACTGCTCCCTCAAACAAGCTCAGTTCCAGAAATTGGATTTTCCCTACAACCAGTAAAGGGGCCTCTCTTCCACCTTTTTTTTTTTTTGCCTTCCCCAAAACAGCATTAGGAAGCTACTGAAGACTTGGCTCCCTTGAGACACCGAGATACTCAAAATTCAGTAAACCCCTAGCCAGTTTGGTCCAGGCTCAAACTCCTGACCTGTGCCCAGGGACCTCAGAGCCACAGTCATGATCATAGCCCCTGCATGAAGAGGCAGGTTTCTTATGGAAACAGAAGATAAGTGGCCAGCCCTGAGATCTCAGATCACAAACATCTAATTAAAAGGAGCATATGAAGAAGTCGTGCATGTTGGTGCGTGCCTCTAATCCCAGCACTGGGGTGATGAGGCAGGAGGATTGATTTCAAAGCCACCCTAGCTACATAGTGACAAGATCTAAGTAAACAAAAAAAAAGGAAAAAGAAAGAAAGGAAAGAAAAGAAGGAATCTTGAGGAAAGTGAAGGAAGCCAGAGACAGACCAAAGCCTCTGACTTCTTCACGCACAGACTCAGAGGAAGGTGCATATCTCTAAGAAGTGGCTCCAATTACTACACACTGTGTGCCATTCTGTGTCCTGTGCAGTCCCAGGACTGACACAGCTTGCCTGAGCTGGTTTTTTCACACACAAACTGGAAGGATCTGAGGTTGCACTGCCTTGCTCTCTGCATCCAAAACACACTGCGAGCAACTTGGTTCATTTCTAATGAAGGGCATCCATTAGCCGTCTGAAGACGGATATGAGTCCCTCAGAAATCTTCGGCTAGCCACCTTGGATCAGCCTCTTCCCCGGAAAGCCATCCCTACTATCGCCTCTTGCTTCTAACTTTGACATTGCCACCCACAGCACACCGACTGGGACCTCAATGTCCCTGTCTCTTTGTGAACATGAAAGCGATTAGTTGTTTTCAATATCCTCAAAAAACTTCAGTTTCCTCGGGTGTTCCTGGTACCTACACATCGGGGCTGGTGTGAAAGCCGCTTAGCACAGGGCCAGTACTGAGAAAGCCCTCATGAAATGTCAGCTACGTTGTCAAAAAGACAAAAGGTGATAAGCATTGGTAAAGATGTGGAGACAAGGGAACCCCGTACACTGTAGTGGAAACCTAGTGACAGGTTAGGCTCAAAAGTCTGATTTGATCATTCTACAGTGCATAACCTTACCCTGTACTCCATAAATGTGTATAATTATTTCTTCAATTATAAATAAATAAGTTGTCGCTATGGCTGTGGTCCTAAAGGAGAGTTGAATGTGGCAAAAGTTAATGCCGACCCTGGCCCTTGGTTTCTCTCTTTCTTCCCCATTCTTTCCAGGAGTGGGAAATGGAGACAATCCAGGTAGAAACCTGATGCTAGGGAAATGCCCACGAATCTACATGGATGACCCCAGCTTAGACTCCTAGCAATAGTGGAGATGTAGCCTGAACTGGCCATCTCCTGTGATCAGATTGGGGACTATCCCAGTTAGCATCAGAGAGCCTTCCTCTGGCAACCGCTGGAAACAGATGCAGGGACTCACAGCGAAGCATTAGGCCAAGATCTGGGGATCATGCCAAAGAGAGGGAGGAAGGATTGCAGGAGCCAGGGGAGTCAAGGGCAACACAAGAAAACCCACAGAAACAACTCACCTGGCTCATAGGATCTCAGTCTGAACCAACAACCAAGGAGCCTGGAGCAAACCACCCTATGCCCTCGACATAATCTTTCACAGCTGGGTAGCTTGGTCTACATGTGGAACTCCTAGCAGTGGGACAAGGGACTTTCCCCAATGCTTTAAGCTGACTCTTGGGAACCTATTCCTTGTACTGGATTGCCTTGCCCAGCCTAAATACAAGGGGAGGTGCTTAGTCTTACTGCGACTTTATATGCCATGCTTTGTTGATACCCATGGGGGACCTGCCCCTTTCTGCACAGAAACAGAGGAGGAGTGGAGAGTAGGAAGGTACGGAGGGGAGAAAAAGGGGTGAGAGAGGACCATGAAGGGGAAGCTGCAGTCAGGATGTAAAATTAATTAATTAATTTTAAAAAGAAATGGAAACAATTAAACCACAGCTAGAAGCCACTGGTGTTCAGCTGTGCTATACTAAATCAAGATCCACCCTCATGTCTGGACTATACCATCCCAAGAATGATCCCCTGAGAGAAGCCAAGCTCAGAGGACCACCCTGGTAGGAGGCGACCCTGGGACAGGGCCCAGCCCAGTGATTGAGTTGCCATAGCTTGCTGGAGTGTGTGATGTGCTCAGCTTTATTAAAACACAACAGAAAATGACTTTATCAATCACTTTCCAGGGAAGGGAGGGGGCCTGGCAGAACTCTAAGACTTGGGTAGTACGGCTTCCAGGGCCTTGTCTTTTACACAGACTATTTTTAGCATAAATAATGTACTCTCCACGTATTGTCAGACTGACGGATGAGCATGTTCCTGGCACCCACAGACCACTCATTCACTCGTGAAAATGCTCGAAAATGCTCAACAGGCTGTTGTCGGCTATGCTGCAGGAAGCCCCTGCATCCTGGATGTCATGGCCTCTGAACGTCTAACAGGTGCCTCTGCTCTCAGAACTCAGCCATGATCTCTGAACTCTGCAGCAGGGATTGAGAGCCCCCAAGACCAGCCAGTAATTATTTGGGAGCCATCACACACACAAAGAACAAAGAGTGAAAAAGAAAAGAAACAAAAAAGCTGAGTGAAAAAGAAATCCCAGGAGCTTGACCCAGAAGGGTAGCAGAGATACTTCATACAACAGGACAGCTCATTCTGAGAGATGCTGCATCCAAATTCCACTCTAGAGAGCCGGTCAGCAGGATGCAAGAGCAAGGACCAGCAGGAATAAAAAGAATTCCTAACTCCTCAGAGAACAAAATGGCCCGGGATTAATTTTAGGGTTGCCTAAAATCTAAAATATGTTTAAATCATTCTTTGGCCACTGAATGAGCAATTCCTTGGAGACCCTGATCTCTTTGCATTCTGTCTTTGGCCAAATCTCATTCCTATTGCCACCCCAAGCCGCAACCTGAGTATTCCAGCTACAATCCGGGCATTCCAGCTATTCAAAGTAATCCATAAGCATCCTGCTTTCCAGGCCCATGGGCAGCCAGGGAAGGGAGTGTAGAAATTTACCTGCCCCTCACAAAGAGCTCATGGTCGTTTCAAATCTAGAGCTACTGCTTTCTTGTCTAGGTGCATGGAGACCAACACAAACTCACAGGCTCCACTCACAGAGGGCAACTAGAAGCCATTGCGGTGAGTCCTCGCATCCGTCTGTTTGTCTTTCCCTCTGTGGCCTACCCAGAATTCAAATCCTAAGGCCAATACTCTGATCTCCACATCCTCAGTCTCGAGACCTAGCCCAGCCCCCAGCCTTCCCTTTTCCACAGCAGGGAGCCTACAAGGCCCTAATCTTCTCTCTCACTCTCCCCAGCATCTCTTAAATAAACGTTATATGATCAGTTACAGCGTTGCCCTATTTAATTGATTTATATGCACTTTAAAAAGCTTTACCCTGCACGGGAAACACATCTATCATAATGCTTGATTGAACTGAAGAAAGGAGAAGGGAAAGGGGGAATTAAAATTTATTGAGTGCTTACTATGTGCCAGGTAATGCACAAGGCGCTTTATGTGCATTACCGACTTTAATCTGTGCCATAGGCCATAAACAGGGCATTTCTCCCTATATAGTAGATGGGGACACTGAGACCAATAGCGGTGAAGACTCTTGGCTGTGACAGAGCTTCTAGCTCTGAGCAGGATTCACTTTGCAGGCCATCTCTGATTCCAAGCCTATATAAGTCTCAGTACTAAATATCAAGTGTCTCTAGAAATGACAATATAGTAGGTAAAATAAGTCAGGACTGAGGAGACAGCTCAGGAGTTCTAGTGTTTGCCGTGCAAGCATATGTACCTGAGTTTGGATCTCCAGCACCCACATAAAAGCTAGATATGATGGTAGACACTCATAACCCCAGCACCAGGGGTGCCAGAGACAGGCAAACCCCTGGATTTTGCTGGCCAGACAGTCTTGCAGAATGGTGAGGAAGGTATAGGTTTAGTAAGAGACCCTATCTCAAAATACACAGTGGAGATCAATAGAAAAGATACCCAATATTGACCTCTGGCTTCCACATGTTACATGCATAACAGCACACATACACACACATGAACATGTGCAACATGTATGCTACATGTATGTGCTTATGCATATAACACATAAACAAACAATGCGTGGAACAAATAAATACAAATACAGCCCTTTTCAGAAAGTTTCTTTGAGAAAGAAGATGTGACTCTCGGTGTTTCCTCAAACCACATCTGTACCTGTAACTGAGTGCTCCTGAGTACTCCTTTTGACCATGAAGGGACAGGGATGGACTCGGGAGATGAGTCATGAACATTCCCAAAGCATGAAAGCTTTCTCTCCAAATGGTGACGCTTTCATAAAATGTTAACAATCAAAAACAAAAAACCACGGGGCTGGGGAAAAGGCTCAGTGCTTCCAGTGAAAACAAGAGAGCCTGAGTTCAGCAACCACTTTTTAAAAAGCTGGGTATGGTTGCACTGGGGTCAGGAGACAGAGACAAGAGAATCCTGGGTTAACTACTTATGTCTCAAACCCTGCCACTGGGGAGCAAAGACAAAAGGATTCCAGGAGCTAGCTGGCTAGTCAGCCTGGCCAAAATGGTGAGCTTCAGGTTCAGTCAAGAGACCTTGTCTCATAAACTAAAGTGGACAGGAATAGAGAATGACTCCTAATCCTCTCCTCTCATCTCCATCTGTGTGTGAGCGGGCATGTACACCAGCACACACACACCCCCACACACAAGCAGGCATGTGTGCGCATGCACACACACACACACGAGCACACACACATCCCTTATAAACAATTTATATTCAGTACTACTGTGGGAAGGTAGAGAAAACATTCATTGGTTTCGATCTGTGCTTATAAAAGACAGTTTGCATGGCACAGGAGCGATAGTCAGCCACCCGAGGCCCTTCAAATCTGTCTCTAGAGACTGGAGAGACACACCAAAACTGCAGGTAGGCACCTAGGCAGGGCACCAAGGGTAAATGAGCAGGGGGCTCAGTGCTGGGCAACCTCCAGAAGGCAACACTGACATGAAGAGTGGCCTTCACCCATGACACAGGGTGCGTACCTCAAATTCTACCTCATGGAACCTAAGAGCAAACAAAACAATGCTTCGTATGCACTTGACCCTTACACTGAAGAGAAAGAGACAGCAAATGACAAATACAAAATCATAACACTGAGGAAATCAGACGGCACGGCATGGCATAGAAGCTGTTGCTCAACTCAGCAACCAAATTTCTGATTTAAAAAAAGAGGGTTGGAGAGGCAACTTTAGGGAAGAGGAATTGATTTGGACTCACAGTTTGAGGGTACAGCCCATCCTGGTGGAGAAGGCATGGCAGAGAGAGTGGTTCACAGCTGCAGGGGCCAGAGTGTGGGGCTACCTCTTCACAGCTCAGTGGACCCAGAAGCAGACCAAAGGAAGCAAAGTGGGGTTGTAAACCTCAAGGATCCTCTTCCCAGTGGCCTACTTCCTCCAGGTAAGCCTGTCTCCTGACAGGTTTTACAACTCAACAAAATAGTGTCACCTGCTGAAGACCAAGTACTGAGTGAGATGCATGAGCCAGAGGAGGCCATTTTATATTCAAACATAACAGCTCTCTCTCTCCTAACACACCTATGAGCCTCAGTCTGCCTTGCTGTGGCTTTGCTTCTGACTGGAAGCTGGTAACTCTAGAGGTCCCTGCCCTGCACACAGAGATCTGGGCCCTGCACACAGAAGACCTCTCTTCTATTCAAATTCGCTCTGGGTTTTCAAAAGGAGCACTGATCACAGAATCACAGAATCTCGTCCATAGCCTACGGGGAAAATGATCAATAGCAAACCTGTGTGGACATCTTTCTGCCTTCTCGGGGGATACCTTGCCTCCATCCTGATTCGTAGACTTATGTTGTAGGTAGGAGCATCCTAGTTTGGGTTCTGTTGCTATGACAAATGCCATGACTAAAGCCACTTGGGGAGGAAAGGGTTTATTTCATCCTACACTTCCACATAATAGCCTATCATTGAGGGAAGTCAGGACAGGAACAGGGAGGCAGGAACCATGAAGGAAAGATGCTGAGTAGCTCTGCTCCCTCTGGCCCATGCTCAGTCGACTTTCTTATTCAACTGAGGAACACTTGCCCAGAGATGGTCCCTCCCACATCAGTCAATAATCAAGAAAATGACCCACATGCCCACAAGCCAATCTGACAGAGGAAATTCCTGAATTAAGGTAAGAGTTATTCCTGGGATAACTCTGGGCTGTGTTGAGTTGGCAGTTGAAGCTAACCAGGAGAGGTTTCTGCCTGTAAGGCGGCTTTCCGTATCATGATGAATCAAAACAAAATAATTGCAGCGACATAAGGGGAACTCTTAGTTGCCGATGTGTCTACACCTTCACGGGGAGGGGCATTTGGTACATGGGAAGCGAACCGAAAATGGAGCAAATGTGACATCAGCCACATAGAACTGACGCCCCCGTATCCCAGATCTTTCATTTATTGAATTTACTCCAGAAAGAACTAATTTGAAGAAAAGTCCTCTGTGCTTTCCCCCCTGAAACTGCCAGACAGGTTTCACTAGAGAGTTTCCACCAAAACAATGGGTTTTTACTTTCACAAAATGATCAGAACATTTGGTGCTTAACATGCAAAAAAGTACCTGCTCTGCTTGCACCATTTTATCAAATGTGAGTGTCAAATTCTTTACAGCTTCAAATTAGCAACAAGGAGCTGCAATTCCAGTGTTTGTTTGTTTTTTAGAAAAAAAAAAAGCCGAGCTTTTTCTTTGTGTTTGTTTAAGCTTCATTTAATTCGGGCTCCAATCTGCCCGTCTTTGATTGCATTTCAAATCCTAAAGAAAAATGATAACTCTTTCTGCCAATTGTAACAAAACCAGTGGGTGTCAGTTATGGCTTTGGGAGGGAGAAAAAAAAGCGAGGAAAGAAAAGAGAGAGAGAGAAAAAATCTTTTAATACTTGGCTGACAGCTTTATCCAAAAGCGGGGAGAAAACCCTGGCTTTTCAAAAATCACCCAATATATTTGTAACAACCTCTTTACTGAGTTCATGTATCTTCTTTTATTGTTCTCCATAAACAGCCTATTGGATCTCTCCAGCTTGCCATGTGAAAAATGAAAGAATTTCCTCCATCCATACCTCTCTTATCTCATAATTGTTTTGCTCTGAGAGGTAGGGGAGACCTGTGTAAATGTCTTTGCTGTTTTATTTTGTCCTCACCAAGCCCATTCATGCTTTTCTCCCGGGCTTTGACTCCTTCGGCTCTGCTTCTGCCGCATTCCAAACCTCTGCCTGCTGTTCTCCGCACCAAACCCCACTCAACTGCTCAGGATTTCGTTCCGGAGAGTGAGGCAGGTGTGATAAGAAGTAAACACTCTGGAAGAGACACCTCCCACCTGTCTGTGGCAGATGAGATGAAGTGGGGAGTCTTTTACATAGTGTCCACCTCACGTCACAAAGAACACCCTAGTTTGGGCATGTGGTACCACAGCCAGCATCATGAAAGGCATGCACAGCCAACATCATGTAAGACATGCACAGCCAGCATCATGGAAGGCATGCACAGCCAGCATCATGGAAGGCATGCAGCTGCTCCCCTTCTCTGCTCTCCCAGGAGGCCCAGCCAACTGGGCTTCTCTGTTTGTTGCCCCTTTCAAAGCCCCCCCCAATCTCTGTGAATTCCACCTGCTCAGTGTTCCCGTAAACCTAATGTCTTCCTGGCCCAGGCAAAGCCCTTGTCGGCCGCAGGCAGGACTGAGTGGCAAGAAGTGGCTCACTGGGAGGAGGTGGAATCTTACAAATGTGGTGGATTACCCTGTGAGTGTGAATGATACATACTTCAGGAAAAGGTCATTCAAGGAGTTCTTTGTGGAGAGAGAGAGAGAGAAACAAAAAACAGAAACCATCCTAAATCTCGATGGCATGAAACAAAGCTATCAATCTCTTCCATGATGCTCACAACACAAAGGCCTAGTCGATGAAATCTTTCCACACAAAGGACATTTTAAACATATCCATCAGTTAGTTTTTCTATGATAATGCTGTATAACAAATAACCCACAAGTCTCAGAGCCTTAGAGTAACAAACATTCTTTTCACTTGTGGGTTTGCGGGTTCTTTGAATTGGCAGCACGGGGCTGTGCTCGAGTGGGCACCGTTGCTTGAGTCTCCTGCAACTGTGGCTTCTCCACAGTTATCTCATGATGAGCGGGGAAAGCAGAAGAAGCAGACACCAGCAGCCCAAGCCTGGGCAACTCTCACCTCCATGTACTGTGTACAAGGTCAATGGGGATACACCATCCTGAAGAGGAAGAAGGGGGAACACGAGTGTTTCCTCAATAATAATTATTTGTTATTAGATATTATTACTTGCTCAATAATAATCCAATATGTGGCTAGGGAGATCACTCAGCTGTGGAAGCAAAGGGTCCTGATTTGACTCCTAGCACCCACACAAAGGCCAAGCATGCTGGCATACACCAGCAACCCCAGTCATGGGAGGCAAAGACAGGGGGTTCCCAGAGCTCACCAGCTGGCCAGTGTAGCTTAATCAGCGATGCCCAGGTCCCAGTCAGAGACCCTGCTTCAAAACACATATAGACAATTCCTAAGGAACAATATCTGAGCTTGACCTCTAGCCCCTCTTCCTACTTTCTTTACCCTGCTGGTTGAAACCACTCTCCAGAGACATTTCAGAATCATTTTTAGATAGGCAAACATTTGAATCTGGTAATCAAAGGTCATCTAGCCCCATAACCTTCCCAAAGGAAATTTCTAGTACCGTCTCCACTGATAAGGCAGCCACTTCCTTTGGGGCCTGCTATACAGACACGCACACACATACTCACACACACACACGCACACATGCACACACACACATACACGCATGCACACGCACACACACATGCACACACACACCACACTCTCATTCATACACACACACACTCACACATGCACGCACACATGCACATACACGCATGCACACATACACACCACACTCTCATTCACACATGCACACACACACTCACACACACACATGCAAGCCATCACCTCTACAATATGGCAATGCTCCAGCGTCTATGGGCAGCTGTCAGGGATCTCAAGCCTTCTGTCTAGTCACTCTTGCCAACTGGACGCAGCCTAGAGTCATCTAAGCAGAAAGCATAAATCAGATTGGCTTGTGGGCATATCTGTGGGGAGGTGTCTTGACTGTTAACTGATGTAGCAGGGCCCAGCCCACAGTGGATGACATCATCCCTGGGCAGGTGATTTGGGGCTATAATACAAGGGACGCATGAGCCTGTGAGTGAGCCAGCAAGCTGATTCCCTCTAGGGTTTCTGTTCCAAATTTCTGTCCTGATTCCCCTCCATGGCGGATTGTGACCTAGAAGTGTGAAGCAAACAAATCCTTCCCCCACCTAAGTTGTTCTTTATCAGTGTTCTCTAACAGCGACAAAAGGACACCTTCCCTGCTCCACGTAAGAAAGACAATGCCGGGTTGCTTTTCCATAGAGCCGTGATTTCCAGCCAGCATGTGTCCTACGCGTGTGTGTATTTGTCATTATGTTACTATGCTAAAAGCCTATGTCTGTGCTCGGTGCTCCAAAGCACCAGTCCAAGAGTGACAGGTTATGTGGCTTTCTTAGGTTGGGGTTAAGACACACAGTACAGAACATTCTTACACATGTTGCTCAACTAGTCATTTACTGACCAGCTATGAACTGTTGCAACCTTTGCTTCCTTCTGGGTCTGGGGCACACAGGCTCAGCTCACATAAAGGCTACTTGGAGACACACATAATGTTTGGGTTTTCCTTGGTTTGTTTGTATGGAGGAGTGGATACCATGACCAGGGAAGACTTCTCCAAAGAGGCAACATCTTGTCTGAGACCAGAAGCACAGAAAAGAAGCCGGACAAGGAGATGATGGGATGTAGGACACTCAGGGATGCCTGGCTGTACAGGACTGGGTCTTTAATTTGGGAAAGAGCCTAGAATAAGCAGAAGCTGAGGAATGAGCAGAGAGGAAGCACCACAATGGCAAGACGGAGGCCCATAGATACGGCCAGCTGTGAAAGGAACCTGGAACTTACTCTGTGCACAATAGGAAGCCATTGGTACCCTTGAAATAGGTAAGGGTATGACAATACCAGAGCCAAAGCAACACTGCCCTTGTTCTCGGTACATGTACCCATGCAGGATTTGTGGAGAGAAAGCCTAGCCAAAGAACCTGATCAATTAGACTCCATTCATCCAGCCTGTTAGCCAGCAATCCCTACCTTTCCCTCAGGACATATATGGCAGCCACGTTTGCTCCATGACTTTATACAAACTAAGAAAAGACATGACTACAATGAGATGAACAATGGTGCCCTCAGAACAGAGAGTATAACAGTCTCAGGGGAGAGCTGAGAGGCAGAGCCTTCAAGGGCTATGGTTTTAAGCCCAAGCAGTTCTCCTCAACTGGTCAGTTGGGAGACCTCATCTTAAATAGCCTATAGGCGTGGTCCATCAATGGTGGGCTTTCTCAGGAGCAGAGTCTGGAATGGGAGGAGCGGGACTGGGTGGAGCTTCCCAACAGCCAGCCCAGAGACTGAGAATAAATAAATCTTATATGATGAGAGCCAGGTGTGCAAAGGTGCACATTAAGGAAGCCTATAATGAGAGCATCTGTCGTGGTGTGCCATGCATAGCTGCTGCCTCTGGAGTGTGCTCTTGCCCGGTCCAGGAGGCCCAGCATTAGGCTGTGCTTCTCATCCCAGCCTCCACCTGCACATTGGCCAAGACCACCTGCTTGGTGACAGAGCTGTACAAAGATGGCGGTGCTTCTAACTTCTCCCTCTGTCCCTCGTGACTGCTACTACCACCAACATCACTGGTGATTGTGGGCCTCGATGATATGGAAAGGATCTGTGAAGTCAGCAGTCCTTAAAGTTCAGACCATTGGCCAAGGAGACTCAGAATTCAGACAAAAGAATAACTATCAGTACAAATAAGACAAGCCAAGGAAGCGCTGAAGATAATTACAGGTTTAGGATTATTACAAGAAGAAGGGACCATGGACAGACAAGGAGATACCAAGGAGCTTTAAGAAGCCCAGTTAATAGGTATAGACATGGATGGGATAGGGAATAGACAGACATAGATAGATCTAGACATACACAGAAGATAAAGATATGGACTAGATAGATGTAGATACAGAAATGATAGAGATGATAGATAGATAGATAGATAGATAGATAGATAGATAGATAGATAGATAGATAGATAGATAGATAGATAGAGATGATAGATAGATAGATAGATAGATAGATAGATAGATAGATAGATAGATAGATAGATAGATAGATAGATAGATAGATTATAGATTAGAGAGAGAGAGAGAGAGAGAGAGAGAGATCATCCCAAATAATTGTCTTTGGTTTTTTGTTGGAATATAGCCTGCCTCAAGAATCAAGGCACTCTGTGAAATGTCTATCATAACCAGGATCCACACCAAGGGACAGGCACAGCTTTTGCAGAGGTGGGGATTACCCTATGTAGCAGGACACAGGTGTCACTCTGTGCCTTTCTCTGGCTCCTCTTCTACCCCCCCCCAGAATCATATGAGGCTTAGGTCATATCATTTCCTTCCCTTTCATTTTGGTTATTATCAGCTCTACTATGTTCTTCAAAAGGAGGAAACAAGTTTCCAGTGTGTGTGTGTGCATGTGTGTGTGCATGAGAGAGAGAGAGAGAGAGAGAGAGAGAGAGAGAGAGAGAGAGAGAGGTGTGGTGTATATTAAATATATAATACAGCAAAAATTATACAGCAATATAACCAGAGAGCATGTTACACAGAGTGGGTGAGAGGTATCAGTAATTCTAAGTTTCCATTTTGATGTATCCATCCACTTACACATTCATAGGGACAGTCTATACTAGGCGTAACATAGAATCAATGTGTCCAAATATTGTTTGGGTCACACAACTGATTTGATGTTTTCTTATTCTACTTTTTCTGTATATCTGTTTCTCATTCTTTGAGTGAACATACAATGACAGTGTATGAAAAAAGTAGCAGCTTCAAAGCTGGCCTTCTTGACCTGCAGTGACCTCTACACCCACCTCTCTACTCCCACCTCTCCCTGAGCTGCTGGCACTCAGCAAGGGCCTTTAGTGAGACCCACCCTTCAGTCTTCTGAGGTCCTACCAGAAACTCGGCTTGCAGCTCCATTGTTCTCCACTGTTCTCGGTGTCTATTCAGTGCTCACACGATGCCCCTCCCCTCTTAGGCTCTATGATCTCCCAGAGCTGGGGTTGGACACCTACAAAGAGCCCCATGTTCTCACAGAAGCAATTGGGCTCCTGGGTCACCCAGCAACAAGAGGCAGCAGTAGCGTTAAATAGAATTTCTGTTGAGAGAATTGATGCTGATAATAAATAAGACCTTCTCTCCAAAGACTCAAAAATCTGTCTGCTCATTTCAACACACAAAATTATTCACTTAAGAAATCCTCCTTGTCGATATGAAGTAGGTAGGGGCTCACTAATCATTAACCCCATTTTTCAGACTGGAAAACCAAGACCTGGAAGGGAACTGGAGTTTGAAAGCACTGGCAGTGCCAGTATCTTGCATCCCTGGCCAGCATCCTTATGGAGGGAAACAATCCCAGCCCCATGCTGGTGAGTGAAGTACCAGAGCCCTCCTCCAGGTCCCCTCCAGCTCTGTGACCACCTACCGCCTCTCATTCTGAGCTCCCTAAGGGCCAGACCCAGCATCTCTCCTCCTCTCTTCTCATTCCTCCTAAGTCTTAGGACCTAAGAACTAGCAGGGTGAGAAAAAGACCCCCCGAATCATGGATAATTTTCTAAACCCTTGCAAAAACAGCCTCTCTGGTCCAGGATCTCCTATTCACCCAGAGAGGTTTCCAGGCCATCTTCTCCTGCTCTGCCTCCAACTGTCAGAGCTCCCAGCCTCCAGGTAACCATGGTGATCACCAACATTTACTGTGGCAGTGACGGGAGCCTCAGCAGGCCCATTCTGACCTGCTCTGCTGCAGATGGGGGTACCATCTTCCTGAGGCTTCTGTGGAGAGCTGTGGGTGGGCATATATCCAACATCCATCCTTATACACCTGCTGCCTCCATTCAATCGCTGCTAAGATCTGTCTCCCGAATTCAGGAGCCAGTGCCGGAAGGAAGAAGAGGGACTTTGAGTCTCCTGCTGTTGGAGTAGGGCTAGGGTCATAAGAGAACTAGAATGTAGTCCAAGAACATAGTGACCATCTAGATGGTAGCCAGAGAACACAGGCTTTTGCTCTGGACACCCACCATTTCCAATCTTAGGACGCTTCAAGAAGGGTCAGCAACCATAGGATACTAGCACAACAAAACAAGTTGGGAGCGGGAGGGGTGGGGGCCAAAAAAAAAAAAAAAAAAAACAGGGACATGCTCTAGCTATCCCAATGACTTGTTAAAAAGCCACATCAGAGCATATTGGCAAACCATGGATGCTTGTCCCACACTCACCCACCATGCCATCAGCCCCCCTTTTCGGTTTTCTTTACCCAGTTCTCCAAGCTCTTTCCAGCTCTCTAACACTGGCAGGACCTCATCCAGTCTGGCCTCACTTTACTCCTGTCTCCTCCCGCCCCGTTCCTATTAAGCACCCCAGAATGATACAGGCCTCAGTGAGCACCCCAAACCCTAGCCCCACAAAATGGGGGATGGGGGTGACTCTGCAAACCTTGCCAAAATAAAATAATAATAATACGTTTTCAGGTCCGGTTTCTTCTGAGAAATCTTTAAACGAAAAGAGCAAAGGTAAAGAGATTGAGTTTCTCAAGAACATCCCCTCCCCCTGCCAAAGCCTGGCTTCTGGCCAGTTGGCTTTGCCGCCCTGAGAGCCCAGGGCCGGTGATGTAGAACGTCGCGGTGCTCCCTCTAGCGGCGAATGTCTCGCACACAGTTTCAGTAGCTCTCCTACCAGGACCACGCAGCCTGCTAAAAGCGACTGCACGCCCTCTCCCCTGATCGCTACACAGGACAAAGACAGGTATTTGCAGAAATGGGCTTCTTCAGATAGATTCCCTGAGCTGGGAGAAGACTTCACCTTCTTCTACCCTGATCAGGCAAGTCACAAATGAGGAAAACTGCTCAGCCTGCCTCAAACTGAGCAGTCCACCAAACACAAACATCTGAGCTGCTTCACCAAGCCAAGTACCTAGTCTACTTGCTTGCTTGTTTGTTTGATTTACCCAACAATAACTTCCCAGGACTCTCTCCTGGAAAGGGCCCCATACCCCAGACTTCCAGGACCTGTAGGTGATCGCTGTGCACCCTGCCCTCAGCCCTGGGGAGGTTCCTTTGTTCACCTCCATCACCCCACAGAGTCAGTGGCTGCAGAAGTCACATAAGAATTCTTTTAACGTAGTTGAGGTGACTAAAGATGTTTCTAAACACACATACTCCTCTAGCTGAGCCCCCAGGATGCCCAGTCTGTGCCCACTGAACAACAAACTATTTCTACCCTTTACACAACTCTTTGCCACTCTGCTGGCCACACCTCAGCTCAGCTCTTGAAAGATAACCACTCCACCTGACTCGCCTCAGAGGCAAGGTTCCAAAAGATGTCAATGGAAGACGGAAGGAAGGAAGGAAGGGTGTGATCAATTATCCACATCTAATCAAAGCTGGCGTTTAACACAAAGCCCCCTCACTGCCTATTCAGTCACGCTGTCATCTGAGAACCAGGTTCCTCTCACTTTAATTCAATAAATTAATTAATTCAAACAGCTTTATTGAAATATAATTCACATACCATTAGAATTCACCCACTGAAAATATAATTCTGTAGTTCTTAGTATATGCAGAAAGTTGAACATCCATCACCACCATCCATTTTAGAACATTTTCATTACCCCAAATAGAAATGCCACATCCATTAGCAGTCACTCCAAATTCCTTACAAACACCACAGCTCAAGGCTACGAGCAATCTACTTTCTGTCTACTTCTGACTCTGTGTCATAGTCTGGCGTCCTATATGACTGGCTTCTTCCCCAGCATGTCTCAGGGTCCATCGGTGTTGTGATACATATCAGCACTTCACTTTTTATTGCTAAAGGATACTCTATTGTGTGGATTATATATTGTATACACATTATTCATGCATTCATCAGTTGATATATAATTGGGTTATTTCTACTTTAGGCTATTATGAGGCAAATGAATATACATAATGATGAATAATCAAAATGAGGATTTTTATGGTGTTAGGAACACACTGATAGTTTCCTTTCTCTGACTAAGAATAAGAAGCAGTCTACCACCAAAAAGTGGTCAGGATACGGCAAAATAAAATACTGTGTTACAGGACATTTGTATTTAATTTTGGATTTCTCTGTACTAGACACAGAGTGTCAAGTATTTTCAGATAACATCTATTTCTAACAGAAAACTTTGTGCTAATTTTTGCATGACAACTGAGACCATGTTTATCTTTAAACAGCTGAGGCGGAAAAAGAATAATAAGCATGAGAAATGCAAGTGACAGGCTTGCCCATTGCCACCACTGTGGGGCTGGAGTTGCGTCTAGAATTAGGACAGCAAAGCTGTCTTGTGTTTTCCCTCAAGCTTGGCGCCTCTTCTCAAGTGTCACCATCACCTGCCTGTAACTTCCTGTGGGCTCAATTCATGACACTGATTTTGGCCCGGCGGAGGAGACACGCACAGTGTTGCCCCGTGGATCTCATGGCCCAGGCAGGGAGCCAGGTCATAGAGAAAGGACAAGCAGGTCATTCATGAGGAGTACACAAGGAAGCTGAACCCAGTCTGTCACGGTGGGCAGAAGAAATTCCAAGGGAGCAGCTAAGACAGATCTAGGAAGGAGATGCTGCCAGGGAAAGGATGGTGCTCCCTGCAGAAAAGGTCATGAGAAAGCACATGGAATTCCAATAGATGGGAGCTATTAGAATTCTCCCATTGAGAATATACGTTAGGGTTAAGGATATTTGCCTCGACTCCATCTCCAGCCTAGAAAAGGAGTAGGAGGGAGGTGGGGTAGTATAGCCAAGAACAGGGGACAGCCATTGAGAAGGGAAAGTAAGGGGAGGAAGGAAGCACAGGACAGGGTCCCAGAGATACTTGAGAGCCTTAGAGATCTGGACACAGAATTCAGATATTATTCTAAGTGTGACAGGAATTCAATGGTGAGTTTTGGCAAGGTGAGTGATCTGGTCTAACTTCGGTTTTAAGAAGACTTCCATATAGAGAATGAACCAGAAGGTCGATTCTGGAAGCAGAATCAACAGGGCTGTCAGATGTGTTGGCATACACCTGTAATCCCAGCACTCAGGAGATGGAGGCTGGAGAAGGCCAATTTCAGCTCCAACAGGAAGTTTGAGGCCAGACTGGATTGCAAGAGATTCAGTCTCAATAAGATAAAATAAAGGAAAAAAATTAGCAAAAGGACTGGCTGATGAATGAGCTATTAGGCCAGAGGGAATGGGGTAGAAGCGGAACACAGTGGTCACAGGAGGCTTCTAGATTATGACCTGTGGAGCACCAGCCCTTGGGTAGAAAGATGGGAGGAAGAATGATTTGAGGAGATGACCAGAGTTCTGTTAACAAAGATGGTTGTTTTAAGATCTGATGCAGCAACCATGTGGAGACTCCAAGCGTGTGGCTACATGCAGGAGACTGGAGTACTGAGAGGAAGCCCTCCTGGAGAGGGAACTTGAGTGTGGGTGAAGGTGGGGGGTCAGGGGAAGGAGGGAGTCGAGGTAAAGCAAACATTTTTAGGGCATGGGTACAGATGAGATTTCCCCCAGGAGAGATGGCTGGAGTTTCTGAAGCATTTTCTACATTTTCTATATTGTACCGCTCAGGTACCAAAGCAATAAGGCACTTCCATCCATTTAGTAAAAGGGGGCCAGGGACTCCCAGATGAGTCTGGCTGTTTGATGCAGAGTAAATCTCACAGTAAGTTTTTCTTCGGCCAGTCTTAAGTGTCTTTCAATACAGAACACATAAAACAGTCACATTCCCTGACTTGGCAGCTGGCCTGACTCCAGACAGCATGCAGGCTAGCCCCCAACATGGGGGGGAAAATGTCCTATCATATTTAGATGGCATTTCAACAGGTTACCACAGCAACAGAGAAGTTATCGAAACACAACCATGGCTAACCAGCAGCGCAGATCGGGATGACACATTTGAGACAATGAGAAAACAAGAGGCTAAAATTCCGTGTATCCATACTCCATCATGAGAAAGAAAACAGGTCCAGGCAGTTCTGACCACACACTCACCACCACCCCAAACCACACCACCATCTTCGTCGCCGTCATTGTCGTTATTGATCTGGTAACAGAAGAGAGGTGCTGTATTTTCTAAATGCTATGGAAAAATTCCAAGTTCTTCTCTTCCAAAAGAATCATTGTTTGCTGTGGTTCCACTGAGGAAAAACTAGGTATATTGTTAGATTTCTGAAACATGGTCATAGTCTTTTCATAATTTTCCCAGAAAATCTGGGTGAAAAGAGGAGAGTTCTCAAGAATCTCCATTCAGAGGTAAAGCAACTGTATCTTTTCCTATCTACAGCTGCGGTGACTGGACCACGCCTGAGCCACCAGGATCCTTCACTGGAGGAAGTGAGGCCGTGAGCACAGACTAAGCAGAGAGAGAGAACCAGCTCACATTCCAATTTGGCTTTGTCCAATCAGTCTTTGAATGATGAGGGTGATTCAGATATAAACGAACTAGTGTCAGTTGAGTTTTAGTTTACAGAGGGGAAAGGAAGATGCCATTCATCACCCACTTGTCAGGTATTGATCGCCATGATGGACCGAGACCCAAGGTGGAGGACAGGAGAACAGGGATGAGAGAACTGTGATGGCCTAGCCATCAGGAAATCAGAGAACACTAGAGGTGAAGGCAAGGCCCGGGTCCTGTGAAGAGTGGGCAGTGGCGCACACTGCGAGGCTGAAAGTTCCGCCCTTCTGGATCCAGAACGGCAGGACCCTGCACCAAGGGCAGAGCGGAGAGAGAAAAGATTCCAACTTTCAGGGCAGTACAGGCAGCCCTGAGCTGAGAACACTTGAACTTGGAAGGAATGTTTAAGATGCACTCAGAAAACAGGAGGTGGCTCCCCACCATCAGGGAAGAGGTCAGCATAGTTCTAAAACCTTTTAAGTCTGCAGCTGGAGGGTAAGGCCGGGTTTTGGGAAGCATCAGAAAGATCAGCATGGGTAGACGCAGAAAGGAAGAGCCCAGAAGGTCACGTGATGAGGGGAGTTCCCAGAGGAGAGACAACAAAAACCCATCTGCATTCAGATGGGGGCCTAATAGCTAATTTCATTCTGTGCTTCACTCTGGCCCCCAGGAGCTCCACAGTGGCCACACTGGGCTCTGTTCTAATTCCACATTCTCGCTTCAAATCCGGGACGGCAGCCATTGCTGGTCTGAACAGTGATGAAATTTGTCAGAAAGCCCTCGGATTCTAAGCTCTACACATACAAGCGCCAGGGATGGGAGATGGAGGCTGACAGATGTATGTTTCTCCCTCAAAGATATAAACGATCCCCTCTGTTGGCCCCCAAATCCAAACTCTCCTGGGATAACAGATTCTTATTAAGCTATTGCTTTTATACCACCCACGATTCATATTTATTTTTAAAGACCATAAAGAGTTCACAGGTTGTAGGGCACAGACTACCTCTGGGGCTGTTTGCTTACTGAAGGCTTGACCCAGAATGAGCAACAACTTGTTATTTTTTTTAAATGTATCTAAAGAGGACACTTCCAGAGTTTTCTTGTTTGGATGCTTGCAAAGAGACACACAAAAATTGAGACAGTAAATGTGAAACCTTCTTCATATATCAAAATTATATTTGGCACACTCACAAGCATGACTTGGGGCAGACGTTTCTATACTAAGTGGGCTAAGCCCATAAGGAAACTGGGCCTGGGAGAGTGGTCTGTGGCCTTGGGTTATTCATGATGTTTGGCTGCAACATGTGAATGTGTGGGAAGGGAGATGTCTAGGGCTATAGGAAGCACACTCAAAGGGGACCAAATGACCATGTCCAAGGGGCTCTTCCATCCATGCTGTCACTGACATTACGAAGTACCATGGCATTTGGGAAATGACATCGGGAATAAAAGGGAAATTACATTTCGGAAACTAAATTTCACTAAACCTATTTTTTTGTTGTTGTTGTTGTTTTTGGTTTTGGTTTTTTTTTCTTTGCCCTACATCCCTACTGCTACACTAGATTAAAAAGCTTGTTGCCTACTAAAAGTAGAGGGGGCATGGAAGAAGGTCACAGAACATGAAAGCAGAATGTGGCATAGATGTGCCCCCACTGGATTGAAAAACAAAAGTGAACGTCCTTACCATGGTAGCAGAGGCAGGAGAAGGAGAATAAAGGCAAAGAATTCCTGGGTCCTCCTACTACTCGGAACCTCTGGGGTCGTGAGAGCTTGACAGTTGGCCCCACAGCTTCACTAGGAAATCCCAGCACATAGCTGAGCACTCTTGGATTCAAAGGCAGAGCCCAGGAAAATTAGACAGTCCTCAGAAAAATAATACGCTGTGCTAGGTGTCTGGCGTCCGGCATGATAAATTATAAGTGGCTGAGGGTGTTTTCTAAGTGGTCAAAGACACCACTACCCCCTCACCTTCTCCTATCTTGAGTCCTAGGTAGGAACTGAGAAGTTACCTGACACCAAGTGTAACATGAAGGCCTGGTTTGTCGGGGTTTCTGTCCTGCCCAGTTCCCGCAGCCGTTTAGCCCCAAAGAAAATCACACAGAGGTCTCCAGAAGATTATAAACTGATTGACCCTTTAGCTCAGGCTTCTTATTAGCTCTTGTAGCTTATATTAACCCATTATTCTTATCTATGTTAGCCACATGGCTCAGTACCTTTTTCAGCAGGGCAGGTCACATTCTGCTTCTTCCGTAGTCTGGGGAGGACTCGGGAAATAGCTTCCTTCTACCCAGAATTCTCCTGTTCTCATTGCACCACCTCTACTTCCTGCCTGGTTTTCCCGCCTATACTTCCTGCCTAGCTATCGACCAATCAGCCTTTATTTAAAACATAATTAACAGATATAGAATTGTTCTCCCGCACCAACCAAGGGCCTGGAGATCATTCACCTGGCTCAGCTTCGGTCAAGAAAATAGGCCACAGTTTTCCATCAGCTGTGGACAAACAATCCAACAGAAGATCAGGACATGGATGCCCAAAGGACAAGCAAGGAGAGCACAGTGAGTGTAGCAGATGAGCCATTAAAGACGCGAGACCTGGATACGTCTCAGGCATCATTTAAGGAAAGGTGGACAGAGGAGGTTGGCAGAGATGGGGGAGCAAAAGCCTGTTTGAGGAGGGAGTCACAGAACAGCGGGTGGTCTGAATGAATTTTCACTGACTTATCCTTTCTCTGGGTGCTTTGGTGGGGGTTTAGTTTTTGGTTTTTCGAGAGAGGTTTTCTCTTTTCTCTATAGCTTTGGAGCCTTTCCTAAACCAGGCTAGCCTCGAACTCACAGAGATCTGCCTGCCTCTGCCTCCCAAGTGTGGAATTAAAGGTATGTGCCACCACTGCTTGGCTCTCTCTGAAGAAATTCAGTTAATTAGTCTGGGTGGCAAGTGTGGTAGGCATGGTATTCATCTTTGTATCCCTGCCATTTTTCCTACTGTCCCAAGAAAGCAGATCAAACCGGTTCTGGAAATTTCCTAAAGCTTCATTCTCTTGCATGCACCAATATTTGATTTGAATTTCAGCCCCTTCTGTTACCTACAATAGCCTGCATGTCTATCACAAAAGGGTACACACCACCACAGAAAATTCAGGAATTGCCAGTTGGCAAAGTCCCATTGGTGACAGCAGCTTTGTTCCAGTGATGGCCCAGCTTTGTAGGAGAACTCTAGCATCAGCCACATGGGACAGGACCCAGACTTCCACAGAACCAGTTGCAAAGTCTAGTCAAGCTTTCAGCACAAAGAGAAATGAACACCCAGGCTGGAAATCAGGCATCCCAACTAACAGCGTGGAGAGACAAGTCAGGGGTTCCCAGGGAAGACGGCTGGCAGGGAGGCATTGTCCTCTACTACACAGTCTCACTGAGTGTGATAACTTTAGTGCCCACTTTGGATAGCACCACCCACCTCGGAGGATTCCCCTGCTAGACAAACAAAGAGAGAGTGTGCTCAGCCCCCAAAGAAGCCAGCTTCCTTGCTCCCCCCTCCTTCCATCTCCCACAGCACACGATGTGAAGAGATAATGGATTCAAAAGCACAGTAAAAACAGCATAAACTGCAAAGTGCCATACAAAAGCTAGCATAATTATTAATACTGGCAGTAGATTTTTCTTCCAAGAGACAGGGATGTGCACATGCACGTGCTGATGAGACCACAAGAAAGGTTTTCTGCCTGTTCCCTCTTTTTCTCTCATTCTCTATTCTTTTGACCTGTGACCTGCTCAGTGAGTCATTCTGGTGCAGATTTTATTTTTCTTATAGTAGGTAAAAAGTCGCCCATCTCAGAGCACAGATGATGTGGGATTCCCCTCTGTATGCTGTGAATACCACTGGTGAATTAAAGGAACTGCTTTGGGCCTATAGCAGAGCTATAGGGGAACAGAGCTAGGCAGGGAAAACTAAACTGAATGCTGGGGAAAAAGGAGGCAGAGTCAGGGAGAAGCCATGGAGCTGCTGCCGGAGTGTTGAAACTTTGCTGGTAGGCCACGACCTCGTGGTGATATACAGATTACTAGAAACGGGTTAAATTAAGATGTAAGAGTTAGCCAATAAGAAACTAGAGCTAATGGGCCAAGCAGTGATTTAAATAATCTAGTTTCTGTGTGATTATTTCAGGGCTGAGCTGATGAGCAGCTGGGAACCAGCAAGTGGCCTCCTCCAACACCCAGAACACAGAGGCCTTTGATCCAGACAGGTGGAAATGAATGGAACACTCCTAGGCTAGCACAGGAAAGGTTAGGCAAGTAACATGATAACCTTAGCAAATACTGCCTGAGGCTAGCCTACCATTCTGGAGCCGAAGCATGTCTCTGCAGTGTTCCTGAAGACAGTATCTCCTGACACACCAGTGTCTCTGTCAGGGCACACACACATCGCAGACCTCACAAGGGAGATACACGGTTAAGGGACACGAGCCACAGCTCTGGTTCTGAACTGCCACGATTTAATACATGACTTTGAATAAGCCCCTTCTGTTCCCTGGACTTCAGCATTTTCATCCACAAGTTCAACAAAATTAGTAAAATATTGTTCCTGTGCAAACCCACATCCTCGGATCCCATCCATGCCCCTTATCTCCTGGGTAATGCAAACAAAACAAAAGCCGGCAAAATAATCTCAACAATTTAGAAAAAAGAAAAAAAAAGAGCAGCCATCCTCTTAATGAGATTCCAATGAGGTTAAGGCTGGCTTTTATTAGATTCTACAATTGTTTAATGCTATTAGAATATTGTTTGCAGAATGATTAAAATTATGAATAAAATGTAAATAAATGATTCATTGAAATCCGAATCCAAAGAGGCGAGGGAGCCACTGAGGACCTGGAATGTGGGCTATTAGGGAAAGCAAGAGGAGGGAAGTTTCAGAGCATGTTGGCCTGGCTCACCATGGGACTCACTGGCACCTCAAGAACAAATACAAAGAGGGGGAGACAGGTCTAGATCCTGTCCCAGGTTTAGTTGTTGATCCTTTGGTGATTAGAAATCTTCAAAGTTGAAAATACTGTGGCATACACACACACACACACACACACACACTCCTCTAAGAATCTTTAAAACTTTGGGTCTTAAGCTATGGAAGAATTACGTAAACCCTTGACTTCAGCTGCTATGCAGACTCGGCCATAAGAAGCTATCACCTAAGGTCCACAACGTGAAGGGTGCTCAATAGATGTTACCAGGGAGGAAAAGGAAGAAAAGGGAGAAGAAAAGAATAGGAGGAGGAGGAGACAGGGGCCAGTGATCAGCGTGGCAGAAAAAGGACAAGAAACATGTGATAAGGAGATCTGGCCCAGACTAGAAGCCAATGGTCCTTTCTGGAGGGAGGTTTGAGCAAGCCAAGTAGAAACCTCCCACTCCCACTCCCACACAGGTCAGGGTGGTTACCAACTGGCTGCCCAGGAAGTTCTCCAGCGATGTAACTTTAATTCGGTCACTGTGAAGCAAGCATCTGGATACAAGCTTTGGACCTCAGCCCTTCTTGCTTCATTTCCAGGCTCACTTACTGCTCACCTGTCTCATGGCAGTGCCGTCTCTGTGACTCTGGGAACTGCTTTTAAAAATAAACCTTGGATGTGAGTTTGTTTCCAGGGCATTTGTCTCTTGAACTATAAGCAACTCATTTCCTCATACATGATCCCTGAACCTGAGCATATTAGGAGTAACATGAGCTGGAGTACTCCTCTGTGGCAGAGGACACTGAGGCACCTGTGTATAGTGTTCCTGGCACAGACTGACTTAGCCAACTCTCTCTGTCCCCTAACTCAGTCTTTTACAACACATCTTAGCCTAGGAATTCAAGGCTATCCTGCCCACAAAGCTGCAAGTACCACAAGGTCACAGACAGGGCCTTTCTTGTTCCCAGCTCTATCCCTTAACACAGCACTCAGTTATAGTATCTACCAGTGTCTCAGTAAATATTTCTTGGATGAAGAAATGATGCTGTCTATCTTGAGAGATGATAAAGGACTGGAGAGAAATGTGTTTCCAGGATGCTTCTATTGCATATGGATAAAAGTAAAAGATATTATAAATATAGTGTTTAGCTGTGAAGCTAATCAGAATCTAAACAAGAAAGCAGTGTCCCTTCCAAGTACTCAAACAGGGAATACTGAACAGCTCTGATGACTGGTACACATGGTGAAAAAATTGGGGGAAGAGCAGAGGCCCCAGATGCCCTGGAGATGAGCACAGTCCAAATCTGCTACCACTTGCAGGTCGGAGGAACAACAAAAAAAAAAGCCACAGGATTGCTTGATCTGGGATCAGGATCACCTAGTAATGTGCGACTATTGCTAGTACATCTTGGAAGATTCGTGGGTGTGGAAGTTGCAGGGACCTGATGCTGCGTGATATGTTTGCTACCATTCACACAGGAGTCCCTATGAGACCCACTTGTCGTGGAATAATCCTTTTGTGCATCGTGTAGATTTGTCACTTGGATTAGTTTAATAAAAAGTGGGATGACCAATAGCTAGGGAGGATTTCCAGGACAGTGAAGATGCTGGGAAGAAGGGCAGAGTTGCCAGTCAGGCACAGAGGAAGCAGGAAAGCAGCATAGGCTGTAGAGAGCAAAGGTAATAAAGCCATGAGGCAGAAAGCAAATTAATAGAAATGGGTTAATTTAAGTTATAAGAGCTAGCTAAAATCAAGCCTAAGCTATTGGATGAGCTTTCATAATAAATAAGAAGTCTCTGTGTGGTTATTCGGGAGCCAGCAGGCAGGACAGAAAAATCTGCTTACACCCACTGGCATGTTCTATGTCCCCCTTCCCCACTGATAATAGACCCACAGTCACAAGGCCAACCAACTTAAGAAAACGGGTTGTGTGACCCTAAGACCTATTGAAGTGTCTTGTTGTTTCACAAAGTTTCTTTTACCCAAATATTAAAGACAAATTTACCAACAGAACCATAAGGAGCCAGTGGGTGCACCTCATTGTACCACTTCCTCTCCACCACCCATTTCCAATGAAGATGCTGACGACAGCCAGGGGTTGGAAGAGGCTTGATGGTGAACAAGAGGAATCAGAACGCTGAAGTCAACATTCTAAGAGAAAGAAGGAGGCGAAGTGTATGTGTACGTGTGTGTTTCACACTACCTTTACAGTAGTACAAAGGGAAAGACTGTAGACACCACTGAGAGACTGAGAGTTGTAGAAAAGGTGTTCCAGAAAATGGAGTGACCTGGTGAAAAACAATCATACTTGGCACATCAGTCTCGCGGGCGGTGGTGCACAACTTTAATCCCAGCTCTCGGCAGTCTCAGTCTTAAAACACCACTTGCCAAGCCCACTCTGCGGTGCTTACTAAGATGTTTCTATGATGGTGAAGACACCAAAAGACCTTGCCAGCCCCCTACTGGGGATGCCTCTGATAGATATAGGAGACACAGCTAAATGTGCAATGGCCTCAGGACATGTCCTGAAAACCACCTTTAAAAATAAATCTCTGGAGACTTTGCCTTCTGTCTGTGACAGAGTAGCTTGTGTCAGGTTAACCGCCCTGCAGAGAACAACTATAAAAGCTAAATATATTGCAGAAAGCAGCTGTTAGGAGTCAGCAGAGAGTCATAAAAGCAAGCAGGACTTCAGGGACCAAGATCCTGACAAGAAGGGAAGCACAGTAAGAGAGCCTTCCATTTCCCTCAGTTTCCCCTCCAGTTCCCAGGGGGCGTCATGAGACTGTGCGGATACATTAGGCTAGAACCACAGCAGTCATGCTAGTTTGAGCAAACAAAACTTAGGGTTCACGGCCACGAAGAGGACCCTAACGCTGGAGAGAGGTCATGCAGCTGCCTTCAATTTCCTCTCAAAGAATCTTCCGACTCCTGAACATTGCGCGTGAAAGAAGGAAGCCAGGAAAGCAAGCAAGGAGAAGCTTCCAGAAAGCTAGAAAGGCAGAACTGGAGGTACTCTCAAAGTGATGGGAGGACACACCAGGAGGAAGAGCACTGGCAAGCAACCCTGACTTAGAGTGGAGACAGCAGAGGGTTATGAGCCAAGGGAAAAGAAAAGTCAGGTGCATCCCAGCCCTGACAAAGCTGGAAACGCAGTCTCAGAATCTCTCAGTTCTTGATTGGAACACAGTAATCTATCATCTCTTGACTTCCTGCTAGGAAAGAGAAAAGAAGAGGGAAAAGTCCTCTGTGGATGAATGCAGCATCCAGAGGCTCAACAATTTTTCATTCACAATACTTAACTTCCAATAAGGAATTATTACCCAGCATGCCCAAAGACATAAAATGAAAGCAAGTTTTAAAACATACACTAGAAAGAGACATATAGTTATATTGTCAATACTTTAAATGCCTATCGTTAATAGACAGTTTAATTTTTTAATATTAATATTTTCATCCAAACAAAATGAGAAGATGGAGAAGAGAATTATGAATTCTGGAGCTGAGGGGACAAAGTAACTAGCTAAGTACTCAGTAGATGTGTTTAACAGCTTTCTAAACTGAAAATTAGGTCAGCAGAAAAACAACTAGATGGAAGGAGAGGATGAAGGAGTGGATAAAGGAGTAAACATGCATATCTATACATTCAGATGTGAGAAGAGAGAAAGGGAATGAGAGGGCAGAGAAGGGGGAGGGAGGGAGAGAGAGAATGAAAAGAAATAGAAATATGGACTCCAGCAGGACAGAAGGGAGGAAATGGGACAGACATGGTACTTGAAGAAAGGCCAAGAACAGTGTCAATCCACAAATTCAAGGAGCTGTAAGGAAACGCAAACACATACAGAGAGGACAAGCCACAGACACGTTGTAGCAGGGAGAACCGCCCCCAAAAACAAAGACAAAGGAAAACTTCTAAATGTGCAGAGGAAAGGACAAGAGAGCAGCAGTGTCCCTACCCACACAGAGGGGACAGGGGACAGGGAGAGGATAGAATTTTATACCCAGTGAAAATGTCCTTAATAAAAGAACAACGGGGCATGGTGGCACACGCCTTTAATCCCAGCACTCAGCTGCCAAGACAGGTGGATCTCCATAAGACCAGCCTGGTCTACATATCCAGTTCCAAGCCCTCACCAAGGTCACATTACATTGCTTAAAAACAAACAAAAAATGTTTTCAAGCAAAGAAATGTGTAACCAACATTTTACACACTTGGGGGGAAAAAAGACAGGAAAATAGAAAGTCGCCTTTGAAGTAGGAGGAAGACATTTAGCAGAAATAGGAGGAACAATAGGAGAGGATGATAAAGGGTAGGGATATCATCAAAATACATCATATGCATCTATGAACTAAAGAATAAACCTAACTTCATTTTTATTTTATTTCATTTTTTAAGAGGAATACTAAAGCAATCATTTCAGGGGAGAAAAAAAAGAATCCCAATTTGGATAGTGAAGGAAAAAGCAGCAGTGAGAGCCAAAATAGTAAACTAGGGAGCAGGGGTAATTGAGTACAGACTATTTAAAACAGCAACGTCTTGGAGGATCTTAAATACGGAAAGAAGTAATGTGTGGGACCAAAATAGCATAACAGGAGAATCGGGAAGTGGGATTAAGGTTTGCAAGGCCCATGCATTGTTTAAGAAGCAAGAAATTGTTAATTGAAGAGTGAATTCTGTTGAGACATATAGTGACTCTCCAGCAGAGGCTGACAAACTATCAGCAAGGCCGAATCAGGCCCACAGTCTACTGGTCCTTCCTGGAAGCTAAGAAACAGTTCTGCATATTAAAAAAAAAATAGTAAAGAGAGGGGAAAAAGAAGGCGGCAGCGGTGGAGATGGGGAAGGAGGAGGAAAATGAGTTGCGGTCGTCTGTGGTCGTCAAAGCTTAATAATATAATACAAGGAGATAGAAAGAACTCTTAAAACTTCCAGAACTCATTCAATTTAAATGGAATAAACATCCAATTTAAATAGATTGTCAGACCACCAAACAAACAAACAAAAAATCCAAAAGAAAAAAAAAACCCCAGCTGCATGTTATTTCAAACACAGTCTAAAAATTCAGAAGTGGGAAGATATAAAACAATATGCCATGAAGACACTAACCCAGAGAAGGCTGGCTTAGTTCTGCCCGCTATCAGACAAAACAAGACTGAGAACTAAAAAGGCAAAAGAAGCGAAAAGTATTCCCACAGATAAAGAGGAAGTGCTCCCAATGACAAAAAGTCAATTCAGTGGGGAGATTGGATCATCTGAAGCCCACGCATATCTAAGACATGCAAAGCAAAGGGAAAGGCAAATCAATTATCATAGGTGAAGATTTCCAACACATCCTTCAGTGACTGATAGAAAAACTTACAGACAATGAGTCCAGAAAGATAAAGACTTGAACGACATGATAAACAAACTTGACCTCCATGACATATATAACGGTAAGCTCAACAACAATAGGGCTGCATTCTTTTCAAGCGTGCCTGGAACATCCCACAAAGGAAATTTCAAAGCAAATTTCAAAGGACTGAACTCAAAGTATGTCCTCGGACAAGAAAGAAAATACACTAGAAATCAATAGGAAATATTTTTAAAGCCCCCAAATCCTTGAAAATTACTAAGTACTTCCAAGTAATTTATGTTTCAAAATTAGTTAATTAATTAATTTTTTAATTAAAATTAGAAATGTCAATTGTAGTTAGAAAAAGGATGCTGGATTGAATGATAATGAAAAAGCAACATTTTGGGACTGGGAGGGATGGCTCAAGGCTGTGCAGTACCTAGCCTCTGATCTCAGGCCAGAGGTGTGGAGACAGGTGGGAGGTGGAGGCAGGTGGAGGTGGAGACAGTTGGGGGTAGAGAGAGGTGGGGTGGAGACAGGTGGGGTGGAGACAGGT
>PVIU01016720.1:10715-44269 GCA_004026605.1 Ondatra zibethicus | reverse complement strand
ACAAACAATGCTGCTATGAACATAGTTGCACAAATGCTTTTGTAGTATGATTGGACTTCTCTTGGGTATATTCCCAAGAGTGGTATTGCTGGATCCTGAGGTAGGTTGATTCCCAATTTCCTGAGAAACCGCCACACTGATTTCCAAAGTGGTTGCACAAGTTTGCATTCCCACCAGCAATGGATGAGAGTTCCCCTTCTTAAAGTTGTTCTGAGGAATCAAAGAGTTAACATATACAGGCATCGAGATAGAGCTTATCTATCCCACAGCAGGGATGGCAGACCGGACGGCCAGTCAGATGCAGCCAACCGCTTGTTTTCTAAGTAAAGTTAGGGTGGGGGGACACAGACTCAGACATTCCTCATTTTTTGCGGCTGCTTTCTCAAGACAGCAAGATGAGAAAGCTTGTACTTAAATTTCTACATTAAGTTTGCCTTTAAATTTCATTGCATTAGCTGGGTGGTGGTGATGCACACCTTCAATCCCAGCACTCGGGAGGCAGAGATAGGCAGAGAGCTCTGCGAGTTTGAGGTCAGCCTGGTCTACAGGGCAAGTTCCAGGTCAGTCAGAGTTGTTACACAGAGAAACCTTGTCTTGAAAAAGAAAAAACAAAATAAAAGTTATTTCATTTACTTTGATGACCAAAAAGAATTTTAATAAGAATTCTGGCAGTTAAAAAAAATCGATTTTTAAAATTCAACCTCTATAGGTGTTTTTGGTTAGTTTTAGTTCAATTGCCTGAATTTTGTTTTTAAGTCATTTCTGCTCAAAATGAGGACCCTGTTAACACGTACTGGTAGATAGAATCACAGTTTCGGTTTGGAGCTGGAGTCATGGTAGCAGGACGACGCAGTCACACACTGTGGTGGGCGGTGGGTTAAACCGTCCAGAATAGCTCCCTGATGCTCTTGGATGTAGAATAGGACTGGGAAGGAAGCCAGGAAAGAACCCGAGGATGCTGGCGCACTCTGTGGGGCAGGCTCGTGCTGTTGTACCACTATCTCCCCAAGTAGTAGTAAATTTCAGTGACTGTGCTTGTGACACAGATGGAAGGTGCTGTGATCTGAAGAGGAAGGACTTCTCAGCAGAAGAATTAAGGTAAAAGGTCTAAGAACCTAGTGCCTCCACAGTAGCCGCACAGAACGCGCCAGGAGCGCTCCCTCGGGATGCTCGGGATGCTGCATGGCCAGGAGCGCTCCCTCGGGATGCTCGGGATGCTGCGTGGCACAGCACAGGAAGTACTGACCTGGGTATTTCTCTTTGCTGGGTAGAGACTTTTCACTTCCCATCAGGGCAATGAACTTGATTGAAAAGCTCCCACCATAATGTGGATTTCAGGTATGTTACTCTGGTTCCAGTCCTTCCAGTAATGCGGCCTGGTATTTAGGTTCTTTGTGTGCCCATCACCACGGGCGCTTGCCACAAAGGTCTGCCTGCTCAGCTGTCGCAGCAAATTTGTCAGTTTATAACACAATCAGAGATAATGAGCATCAAAGGATTAGGCCCAGCGCAGGGTAAGCGTTGATGAAACAGAGGAATCAGAAAACAGATGTATCCTTACACAGTTCTGGGTGGAATCAGTGCAGCCGTCCTCAGCACTTATTATATAACGATAGAGACTAGGCAACAGGCCGACTCCTGTCTGGGGATCAAAGTAAGAGTATCTCACTGCCTGCAAGTTCAGGTGCTACAGGGTGTGTTCCACCTTGTCTGCTTTGAGGAGGGGGTTCATGTGGGGAGTGCATGGGGATGCTTGGCTGTGAGGAACTGTAGAAGTACCAAGTTGTAGTTGATGAGGAAGTAGGTATTGTTTGAATTTTCTTACAGAGGATAAACACTAAGGTGGCAGGGGAGGGTCCTTCCTGTGACCTGCTACAATTCCTGTGCCCAGTCCAGAGCTGCCTATGACAGCCCACTGTGAGAATGATACACTTTTGTAGATCAACATTGACAACTCACAGTGTTTGGGGGGCCTGTGTACCAAAGCCCTCTCATGATTGTCAAATAACAGCTAATAAAAAAAAAACCACCTCTATATTAAGCTCTCTAGGTTCTTAGGAGATATATGCTGATTTAATTCAGATGTTGTCAGGATTACTTAACCCTCACCTTCTACTATGGAGTATCAGGTGCTTGTGTTAATCCTTTTTGTCAAACTGACTCTAGTCTTACATATTTAACTTCTTTTGAAACGTATTTGCTGTTAAAAATTCTATATAAGCCTGGTGGTGGTGGTGCATGCCTTTAATCCCAGAGGTGGATCTCTGAGTTCAATACCATCCCGGTCTACAGAGCCAGGGCTATACAAAGAAACCCTATGTCAAAAACCCAAACAAAAACCAAGACAAAACTCTGTATAAAAACCTGTGCCTGTGCTTTTTTTGATGTATCAACACCTAACCCTCTCAGCCTTCTGCTTTGGAAAGGTGACACCTTGGGAATGCACCCAGCAGGCACAGGGAGGTGGACATGGCTTGCTTCATTTCACCACCAGTACTGATCGCTATAGTAGCTATTTCATCAGGAAATGTCCCTGGGCAAACGTCTGTGATTAATACAGTAATGCACTTCCGTGTTAACCCTGAAGGCAGTTCCTACTGGGACAGCTTGTGTGGGAGCGAAGGGAGCTGCTTTGGTGTGATGGATTCCCCTGTGGTTCCGGGAAAACACTGTCATGCTGCCTTTCTTGCTGGTGTTTTGAAAGTTTCATGCATGATGAATGAGGTGGGGAAGGGAGATGAAGAGAGACCTCTCTCAGTTTGGTCATATGAGCCCTTAACACTGACAGCCTGTACCTGGCCACTCAGAAAACTGTTGCTGAGTTTTTCTTTTTCATCTCTGCACCTTCCTGTAAGAGTCACGCTCAGTCTGTAGAGCAAGGTGTAGAGACATACAATCTCTCTGCCTGTCTCTGCCCCTCCCCATCTCTCTCTCTCTCTCTCTCTCTCTCACACACACACACACACACACACACACACACACACACACACACACACACACACCTATACCTACCCGTTTTTTTTGGCTTATGTCAAAACTGCCGTTTTCCAGACACAGACAACATGCATTTCTGATCAAGGTCTGACTTTGCCTCTCTATGCACAACCTATGTCTGCCTCTACCACATGCCTCAGACAAAACTATGCAGGTCTCTCTCTCTCTCAACACAAACCCTCACCCATATTTTCTGTCTCCAGGATCCGCACGATTAACCAATGGTAGGTACCCAGACTCTCCCTCTTACCCACCATTGCGCCCAGCTTTATCTCTCCTATCGGGGGTCCTAGAGCACTGAACTAAGACCCTAGCAAGGAGGAGGATTTTCAAAATCCGTTTCTGATCTGCCCACTCCCATGCTCACAGTTTTTATCACACTATTTTATTATGTTAAAACTAGCAGATTGGGGGAAATGTCTTGATATGTTGATGATATGTCCCGAACATGTTTACTGTGATGTTTCAGAAAGCTTTGCTCATGTTTGCACCCACAGATGCACCCATGGGAATCGGCAATCCAGATTGTGACTGTTTCTGTTTCTCCAAACATTTCCTCATGCCTCTTGGAATTCTCCCCTCCTGTCCCAGGCCCAGGCCTCGAACATTGTTCTGCACTCTATCACTGTTGAGCAAGTTGGAATAACTTTCTAGTTTATAAAAATATGATCATACAGCGAGTGGTGGTGGTTCACACCATTAATCCCAGCACTTGGGAGGCAGAAGCAGGTGGCTCTCTGTGAGTTCAAGGCCAGCCTGGTCTGCAGAGTGAGTTCCAGAACAGTGAGGGATACACAGAGAAACCCTGTCTCAAACAAACAACAAACATGATCATAGAATATATACTCTTCTGTCTTCATTTACGCATCCTTATTGTTTGAAAATTAGTGAACTGTCAGGTTGTTGCACTCAAATTGCTATTTTTGTTTGTTTGTTTGCGGCGGGTCCCAGCGTGTAGCCCTGTTGGCCTCATTATGTAGTCCAGGCTGACTTTAAACTTGTGATCCTCCTGACACCATCTCCTGAGTGCTGGGATTCCAAGTGTGAGCCATCCCCCAAGTGCTGGGATTCCAAGTGTGAGGCACCGTGCTTGGCACACCATTCCACTGTATGAATATACCTCAATATGCACATTCACCTCCTGATGAAAATTAGTTTACAATTTCTAGTTAATCACAAATAAAACTGACATGAACATTTATGTTCACATCTCTCTCTGTAAACAACTCTTTTCTCCTGGTAAAATAAAAGAGAAAAGGCTACGCTCTATCACTTGTGTGTGTGTGTTAACTTAGGTGCTGAGAACCGAACCCAGGGTCTTGTGTACTCTGAACCCAGGTAGTACTTCTGAGCTATCTGCCGCTCCCCATACGCAGTCAACTCTTTAATAAAGCCCTGGTCACAGTTCTTGTTCTTCAAACTTCACTCTAAGCTCATGGGCGCCACCTACAGACGCCTCCGTGATCTCACTCCAGTCTGGCCTCCAGCTCTCCTGCCCTGAAGCCTCCAGACCTCCTTGGCATTCTTGGGCACTCTAAGGAAGCTGTTCCATATGGTCCGGTGCTTGCCAGATCTCTTTCCTCTGTGTTTATGTGACTGTCGCGGTGTTTCACAGGACTGTCTGATACCTGAGGGCGGAGTCTGTGCTATCATGTCTGTTCCGGTTTTGCCTTTAAGTATCACTTACGTGTTTAATTGAACATTTTCTTTTCTTTTTGTTAGAAACCATGCTCATTAGAGTGTCTGTTGGAGTCAGATTGAAAACATGGCTCTCATTTTGTGTTCTCTAAATTATGAGAGAGTCATGATTTTAAGGGATTCTTAGTACACGGTCACAGACCTGAAGGGCGATACGAATGTGTAGTGGGAAAGGGTGGGATGATGGTGGAAGTAGGTTAGAAAAATGAGCTGCAAGGTCCTGTTCTTCCACAGTAGGAGTTAACTGAAATGCCCCAAGTCAAAATATCCTGAAGTACAATTCATGTAGGTACCTAAAGAAAAGCATTCTTCCGGTAGTGTGGTGGGGCACGCTTACAATCCCAGTATTGGGAGGGTGAAGCCAGAGTATCCTATGTAGGAGGCCAGCCTCTGTTAACAACAACAAAAAACAAAAAGACTATCCTCCCAAAGAGCTGAAGGACTGAAGATATTTGCCCCAGAGAAGGGGGAACCAGAAGAGGAGACCGAGGTTAGGGGCACAGTCTGTAGATTATGCGCGTATGTAACTGGGTTAGGAAAAGAATAGGAAGGTTAGGAAGACACCTTTTAGAAGTGGTAGCAGCAAGAAGAGAATATCACCTGAAGATCCACTGTGACACTAGGGGTTATTTTCTTCCAGCTCCCCTCCCTTCGTGATTTGTTTGTCTTCTCTTCCTTCTCTTCTCCCATCCTTTCCTTCTTTTTAACTTAGTTGTGATCACCTGTAACACCGTAACCTGACTTTGTGGGCTGTCCGCTACACTGCAGACCTTGTCCTGACGTCCGCCATTCGCTCTCCCTTGTTCGACCAACCCAACATGCACGCTGATCTTTTGTTTGCACTTCCAGGCTCTGTCACACGGTCTTCACATCCATAATCTCCTGCGGGGCAGTATCTCACCCAGTGGAATATATTTTTAGACGTTGAATTTGCTTTCCAGCTTCTGCTGTTAGAATGAGTGTTTGGATAACCCTCTGCATCGCTTTCTAAAGGCGTTCCAGTAGTAGGGGGTACTAGGTCACCTAGTAGGAGTACTGGGTCACAAACCCAGGAGTACAAACAGTTGTTTGCTCTAACCTGTCCCAAGCGTTCTCACAGTCATTGTTTAGTGTGCTGGGATGCCTCACAGGACTCTGAGATGGAGGGGCACCCACTGCCATGTCACATGTCAGCCCTGAGGGCTCTGTCCCCAAGGCTGTGCAGATGCAGGAGGAGCTGGAACAGCTCTAAGTGGATCACGTGCTCCCCAATGTTCTGAATTTCACTTTTCCCTGTCCCCCTAATATGACATGAAGCTCAGGTTTGGCTGTCCCTACCCTCCCCAGGGTAGTAGTCTTCACCTGTAAGAGTTTCTCTGCCGTACAGGCTTTCCCTTTCCATTGAGGGCCGCTCTGTTGTAGGGGCCGCTTGTTTCATTCCCGACTGCTCAGCCCTGAAATAACCACACAGAAACTGTATTAATTAAATCGCTGCTTGGCCATTAGCTCTAGCTTCTTATTTGCTAACTCTTACATCTTAATTTAACCCATTTCTATTAATCTGTGCGTCACCGTGTGGCTGTGGCTCACCAGCTTAAGTTCCAGAGTCTGACCCCGGTGGGGTTACATGGCTTCTCTCTGACTCCGCCTCCTTTTCCCCAACATTCAGCTTAGTTTTCCCCGCCTTTCTACCCTGTCAGGCCAAACCAGCTTCTTTTTTAACCAATGGTATTCATGGCATACAGAAGGGAATCCCACATCACCACTCTGAATCTAACAGCCCAAGGACCACACAGGGGAAGCTAAAGAGGAGAAAGGGTGAGTAAAAGAGAAGCAAGGTAGTTGTGATAAATTAGAATATGGGACAGAAGCCTTGATGAGATGCTTAGGAGAAAGCTGGGTCAGAGGACGCTAATGATTAAGATGAGGTGTTTAGGTTGACAATATTAAAGGCCTTTGATTTGGAGTGAGGGTCGTGGTTTGATTGAACAACTAAATCTACTTGATGTCAATAAACTTTCTCAAGATAGCTAAATAATAACTCTGTTCTCTCTTTTCTACTTATTTTACAATTAAATGCTAAAAAAAAAAAGTACCTTCAAATGAGAACTCATCAGCTGGAGAACAAAGCAAGTTCTGCGTGGCCCAACCCATGCCGTGCACACCAGGAAGAGAAGCTGCCTTTTACGGCAGTGCACAAAGGCCTGGCCAGGTCCTGTTAGAGAGGCCTAAGGCTTCAGTGGTGCCTACGGCCAATGGTGTTAAATCCTGCCACCAACCATCTCTGGCAAATGATGAGGCCCCTGGAAAGGATGCCACAGACCCGTCAGGACCCATGAAGAAGACCGAGCCTTTAGTGCAAGGAGAAGAATCTGATCTACTTCAGCCAGGAGGCAAAGATGATACATTGGGAGCGGAGGAAATGAAGAAAGATGCGGAAACAAGGACAGAGGCCCAGTCTTTAAAAGGAAATGCGGAGACTGAACCTCTAGGAACAGAAGCCAGGAGCCAGCCTCTGAGCACGTCAGGAGAGAGGGACTCCCCCGGGGCAGTGGAGGACACTGAGATTCCACAAGCTGCCGGAGTGACGAAACTTCTAGAAAAGGCGGAGAACGCTCTTCCTCTGGAAACGGCTAAGGAACTGCCGCCTGAAGAAGCAACGGGAAAGGATACGCAGCCCCAGACTATAGAAGCAATTCCCAAAGAGAATGAAGCACCACAAGTGCCAGAGGGAAGCCAACTTGTGCAAACTCCTGTAATGAATGAGTCACTCTGTGAAACTCCTGATGGGGCTAGAAACACCCAGGGATCTCAACCCGAAGCAAGCGCTGGAAGCAGGGAGAAGCTGGCAGGAACTGCAGAGACAGCAGCAAACGTGGACATGGCCAGAGAAAGTCATACGGATAAAGAGGAGCCACACATTGAAGGTAAAAGGAGGCTAGCCGAGGGCCAGACTGCTTGGACAGGCTCCAAGGGGATGGAGACCAGCTCTGGGGCCAGAGGTGGTTGAAGTTCATGTCACCCAAACACAAAAGACTTCCATATCTGGGAAACACGTTCTCTCGAGGCCCAGTTCAACTCCCAGCAAATCGTTTCTTTTTTCCTTTTTTTGGGTTTTCAAGACAGGGTTTCTCTGTGTAAGAGCGCTAGCTCTCCTGGAACTAGCTCTTGTAGACCAGGCTGGCCTCGAAATCACAGAGATCCGTCTGCCTCTGCCTCCCGAGTGCTGGGATTAAAGGTGTGCGCCACCACTCCCTGCCCCCAGCAAATCATTTCTAAAGCATAGGCTAGATCAAAAAATTTTAGACATTTATTTTATTATTAGTATCTCAGCCTGGATGTCCATGTTCATGTGGGTGTGTGCAGGTGTGCACACGTGTGCAGGCCAGCGGTGGGTATCAGGGGTCTTCCTCAGCTGTTCTCCCTCCCTCCGCCATCTGTTTGAGGCAGAATCTCTCAATCTGTAGCTCATTGATTTAGTTAGTTCTAGCTAAGTGATGACTCTCTCTGTCTTCACTGCGTTGCAAATGAGCTCTGTTGTGCCCAGCTTCTTATGTAGGCACTGAGGATTTGAACTCACGTCTTCACACTTGTGCAGCAGGAACGTACGTCTTATCCACCGAGCAATCTTTTATCCCCGAACAAAACGTTTCTTAGGGAAATTTGCATCCTGGCTTTACAAGCAGGCCAAGACCCAGGGATGTTCAGTGGCATGGCGCTGTGCCCTCAGAGGCTCTGGGGAATCAGGAGAATGCTGGCAGGACAGCATGGAAGAAACCTGCTGTGTTTTCGGTGGGCCTTAGTCAGGGTTACTATGGCTGTGATAAGGCACCATGACCCAGAGCAAGTTGGGGAGGAAAGGGTTTGCTTGGCATTGTCGTCCATCACTGAAGGAATTCAGACTGGAACCTGGAGGCAGGAGGTGATGCAGAGGCAATGGAGGGGAGCTGCTTACTGGCTTGCTCCCCATGGCTTACTCAGTCTAATTTCTTATAGAACCGAGGACTACCAGCCTAGGGATAGCACCACCCACAAAGGGTTGGGCTCTCCCACATTAATCATGAGTTAAGAAAATGCCTTACAGACGGATCTTATGGGGGCATTTCTCATTTGAGACTCCCTCCTCTCAGATGACTCTAGCTTGTTCAAGGGGACATAAAACTAGCCAGGACACACCGCTAAGCACGTGACACTTACTGTTTCCTTTTGCTGCTTTTTCTAGGTGAGACTGGAGAAAAGATGGAAGCAGAGATGAAACAGGAGAAAGGAAGTGAAGAAGCTGAAGTCAAAGAACAAGAAACAGGAGAAGTTGCAGACCTGGGAACGGCAGGGAACAGTGACCAAAGGGCTAGTGCACACAGCTTGTTATAGAAAAGGGCAGGAAAATTGAGGCTGTGGGGGCAGATGCCATCTTTCTGTGGCTGTAGACTGACTGTAGAAACCAGGAAAATAAATGCTGTTTTTGGTTGTGTTTTACCATAAGACTGCTAAGCTAGACAGTTTTTTTTTAAGTACTAGGATAATTGTGCATTCAAAGCGACAATAGTCATTACCAATAAAAACTGTAAGATCATTTCAGACTGTGAAGGTGATTTTCTTCCTTGTGGCCATGGTTCCGTTCAGGATAAAAATGAGACCCTAAAAGGAAAGTTTTAGATGTAAGGGAGCTAGAGAGAAATTAGTAAAATTTAAGGATCTCATGATAACAGAGTTACATAGTTATAATAATGATGGAATAAGAATGAATACCCCCGGAACACAGGATGAACTACACCTAATATTTCTGTCTTGAGATAGAAATGATAGCTGCTGGGGTTCCCTGCAAGGTCTGGCATTTTTCGCAATGAAAGGCTCCACATTTTCCATGTGCCGTTTTGAATTGTCTGGTGATTTCATACTTACTGGAACTGTTTCAGTTGGTGACTGTTTGCTGTACTTCCTAACAGTAAAATAATTTTAAATTGCTTAACTTTTAATGCATTTCTGAGGCAATTACAAATAAAGCAGACCCAGCAAGAATCAAGCCCTAGCTATAGGGCTGTGGAGACAGCAATTCAGGCTTAGATTCTCTTTAAAAATAATTATGAAGCCTGAAGGGTCGCTATTGCCCAGCAAACGGCATTAGTTAGAAGACTGTAAGTCTTTTTGAGGTCTGGCTCACCTTTATTTTTCTTCATAGGAGCCAACACATATTTGGCTTGTCTATGACAAATGTTCTTTGCTGTTGTATGACCATGGCATTTCCTGATGACTAAGTAGGAAAAATTATGGCCAAATTTTTTTTAGGATTATTTGGTTCAACATTTACAATTTTGATTAAGCAAACATGTTATTAGAACTTATGCAGTACTTGAAAGCCTCCTCTGGTGTGTTAGTTTGAACTGTTAGTACACAGATACAAATTTCTTTTGATCTGTTGTGCCCTTCAGAACAAGGCAGGCTCTATATGCTCAGAGGTGACAAATATGACAATAGGCTGGGTGTGGTGGCACCCGCCACACCTTTAATTCCAGCCCTTGGGAGGCAGAGGCAGGCAGAGCTCTGAGCTGGAGGACACTATGGTCTACAAAGTGAGTTCCAGGCCAGCCAAGGCTACACAGCAAGACCGTTTCAAAAATAACAACAAAAATGAAAAGAAAATGTTAATAGCAAAGAAATATGGGTGACCTGTTTTTAGGTATCTTGTAGTGTGTTTAACTCTTATTTTATTTATTTATTTATTTATTTATTTATTTTGGAGACAGGGTTTCTCTGTGTAGCCCTGGCTGTCCTGGAACTTGCTTTGTAGACCAGGCTGGCCTTGAACTCATAGAAATCTGCCTGCCTCTGCCTCTTGAGTGCTGAGATTAAAGGTATGTGCAACCATGCCTGGCATTAGGCAGTATTTTTTTTTTTTTTTCTGAATTAGAAAAACCCAGGTTTAATGGATACAAATGCTCCCGGACGGCTTCCCAGCCCCCATCCCCCCAGAGAGGAGATAGGAAAGGAAGACCAGAAACCACCTAGGCAGTATTTTTAAATGTATAATTAAAGTGTCAAAAAAAAAAAAAAGAGATCACCACCACACTGGGTAAAATTACACATCTATTTTTATTTCCATTAGAAAAATATTATCTGTGTAAGATTTTGGTTTACTTTATTCTCCTGTACTATTCAAGTTTAACTATTTTGATTTAGTTCCCTATATCTTACATGAGGACTAAATATTTCACATGAGCAAATTAATAATTTAATTAATTAGCTGTGCTCTTACTATTTGTCATGAACAACAGCTCATCTTCCCCTTTCCTGCTACTCATATGAGTAGCTGTGCTGAGCCGAGCGTGTGAAAGCACAGTTAGGACATCAGCCAGTGTACTCAGTAATTTCCAATTCATTTCTCCGTGCGTGAGGTTGTTTCCTCGATGACCTCAGCTACTTTGGTCACGATTATACTTCCCAGCATCATTTGTAAAAATTAAGGTGTGAAAGGCATTTTAGAAAGATCCAGAGTCAGCATGGCCACTTATAGTCATGCGGTACTGAACGGCCCCAGGACAGCAATTGCTTCAATTTCAATTCGACTTCCCTGGAAAGGAAACAAAAAGTCACTGTCTCCATCATTTGATACAAGTTAAGGTTCAATAATACCTTCTAAAAACCTATGCAACTTATGGCAACATAGCTTTTTTTGGTTTGTTTTTCTTTTTCGAGACAGGGTTTCTCTGTAGCTTTGGAGCCTGTCCTGGAACTTGCTCTGTAGACCAAGCTGGGCTTGAACTCACAGACCTACCTGCCTCTGCCTCCCGAGCGCTGGGATTAAAGGCGTGCGCCACCACCGCCCGTCTGGCAACATAGCATTTTTTTTTTTTTTTAACCATTAGTCTCTTCACAGAAAGCAAAGAATAGAAAAAAAATCCACTAAGACCCTGCTGCAGATCAGGCTACCATGCTAGGTACGTTCAGGTGTGTTAGCTCATCTGATACCTGCAGCGGCCCTGGTTGTGAAACAAGGCACTGGTTGTGAAACAAGCCTTCAGAAAGGCTGGTAAAGTTGTACCAAGTTGCAAAGATAAACAGCCGATGACCAAACTTCTGATTCTTAACCTTAACGCTCTTTCAACTACACCCAGGGACCCTTTCCAGTAACAACTAATTAAGACAGCAAGGGACACTGCTAGGTGACACCAGGTCTTCACTGACAAGTTACAGGGAGCGAGCGGGACCTGCTGCTGTGCTGTAGGTGTGCAGCCCAGGCAGGACACAGGAAAAGAGGCTCTAGTGAGGGACACCAGAACCCTAACGGTGGCACTGTGTGCCACTGGTTCAGAGAGCATCACTCCAGTGAAAAGTCTAGACTCTTTTTATTCAATGAGAGCCAGGTGAATTTTTTTTTTAATTAGGATACATAATAGTACTAATATTCAAATTCTCTGGCCAATACTCTAAAATAAGTAGAAACTAGCAAGAGTGTTAAGACAGCCTGCTGGTATGTAGCGCTTCCTCCAGCAAGAGCAAAGGCTGTCCCGAGGTCTCCACTGATTCTACACTGGGTTCCATTTGAAGAAGTCCTTACGGAAAGGAGGACGTTCAGGCATGAAGGTAGAGGACTGGCAGGAAGTCAGACTGCAGGGTGACACACAGGAGGGCCTAGCAACCCACCACTCCTCCAGGGGAAGGCTTGCACTATAGAACCCTCAGCACAAACCTCATCCCCTAGGTAACACTACAAAACTGATGCTCTTAAGGTTTTTCTCATAATTTAAATCTCTGGATTGTGTCATGCCCATGTGCTGCTTTATAAGATTTTTTAGTTTTTTTTCTAGGTACATAGCAGTATCAGGGTTTTGCCTTTAATGTCCTTTCAGAATGATGGGTTTCCTGTGCCCATACGCACTGGCCATCTTATGGCATACTTACTCTGGGCAAAGCGGCGACCTGGTATGCAGCCCTGGCCGGAAGGCTGCTCTTGAAATCTGAATGTAGAATAACATCAGGTTAGTCTCAGCAGGAGTAGCGAGAGTCTGGGAACTGCCTCTTGGCCCGGCCGTTTCCCAGACACAAATTACACCTCAGAAAAGCTCAATTTAGATTGTCTGACAAGATATTCTGCCACATGACTTTATGGCATTCAGTGCTTTCCTAAATATTTTATAAAACAATGAGAGACAAAATCAGGCATTTTGTTTTGTAACGATAAGAATGGTTTGGGCCTTAAAATGATACCCATTGAACAGTTATCAAAATAGGAATGGTTCCTTATCTTCAGCGAGGACTCGCCTACGAACTTTGACCTTCTCTGGTCATTTCTTCTGCAGAGAATAAGGATATTTTTCCCACATCACACCTTTACTTCATCTCACCAGGAGACAGGTACCCGCTTTCCCCACCATGGCAATGACAGCAACAGTAGCATCTGCTCAGTGCCAGCATCTGTTCTAAGTGCTTTATAGGGCCATTCATTTAATCATTCCAACAGCCTCCAAAGGTAGCAGAATACTGTCCCCTCTTCACATACAAAAAGACCAAATGTTAAGTAACTTCCTACTGATTCTGAGAGAGCCAGAACAAAGATATTAGCTAGACCTTATCATAGCAATAGCAATAAGGCTATAGATCTAGAAAACATTTTGGGGGAGGGTTTAAAAAGCCAAAGAAACTAATAAAACTAGGCTTTAGGAAAATGAACTTGCAAGGTTTACGTATCTTCTATTTCTAGGAACTGCGATAGAAATACATTGGATCTTTTCCATGAGGGCATATTGTATGTTTCCAAGCAGAAGATGGACTGGGTCAGGAAAAAATAGCATCTTAACATCTCTGTCACTTTTACTTGACAACGATACTCATTTACATTCGCAGATTTATTTCCCTTTAAAAGTAAGCAGGAATAAAGACAAATTACTCACGCATTTTGTAGATCTCATTGACAGTGGCAAAGTCATTTATGTCAGCCAGCAAAACAGTTGTCTTTACCACTAGAAGACAGAGTTTTCATTCATCAGACTCAAAACAAGACTTAGGAAAACAGTGTGTGATTCTGTGGCTATCTTGATGAAAGCAGGGCTCAAATGGGAGTGAAGAAGCGAACGAAACACTGCTGTCTCCCACACGATTAAAACCACAATCTTTAGCAACAAAGACGGGACGGCATGTTGCTGGGCATCATACGTCCTTCACAAAGACCAAGGAGATATCAAACACACATTAACAGTATGGGGGTGTGACTCAATGGCGGAATGCTTGCCCAACATGCATGAGGCCCTGAGTTGGATCCTGGGCACTGCAGATACACAAACAACAACAAAACCCAGCAACTAACAATGAAGAAAGACCCAGCTGCTCACCATTAGTGAAGTCACAGCCTGCAGCTTTCAGAATCTCACCCAAGTTTGTAAGAGCCTGCGAATCAAGCCAGAAAGGTCAGATGCCAATGTTATATAATCACACACACACATATATACACACACACACACACAAAAACACACACATATATATTATACTAATATGTACAGTCATATAATTGATGTCTCCACACAGGCAGTTATGTATTGGTTTCCTTGCGTGGACTGAATCTTTCTGGAATGTACTGAGAAGGCTGTATTATTCTGTAGGAATACTGGAATGGATCTTTGGAATGTACTGAGAAGGCTGTATTATTCTGTAGGAATACTGGAATGGATCTTTGGAATGTGCTGAGAAGGCTGTATTATCCTGTAGGAATACTGGAATGGATCTTTGGAATGTGCTGAGAAGGCTGTATTATCCTGTAGGAATACTGGAATGGATCTTTGGAATGTGCTGAGAAGGCTGTATTATTCTGTAGGAATACTGGAATGGATCTTTGGAATGTGCTGAGAAGGCTGTATTATCCTGTAGGAATACTGGAATGGATCTTTGGAATGTGCTGAGAAGGCTGTATTATTCTGTAGGAATACTGGAATGGATGCTACACTTGGGAGGTTAAGGCAGGAAGATGAGGAGTTCTAGGTCACCTATGGCTGCAGAGTGAGTTCAAATCCAGCCTAGGCTACATGAGACTCTGTCAAAACCAAAACAACCCCTCTCCCCCAGACTCAAAAAAAAACTCAAATAATCAAACCCTTATTAATGAGTTATATATATGTTTGACACTGAGGTCTCTGGAAAAACCTTAGTTTTTAAATTCTAGCCTCAACTTACTCTTTTCAATATATTCTTCCTCCCCATTTAGGTGGTAACAATATAATATTTGCTTGTGTGTTTATTTTTTTAGATTTATTTTTAGCTATTTGTGTGCATGTGTGTTTCTGTGCTCTGTGTGGCACACATGTGCATACAAATGCTCATAGAGACCAGAGGTGTCAGAGTCCCTGGGAGCTGGAATCACCAGCTACTACGACAACTTGTGTGGGTACTACAGACCAAACCTGTGTCCTCTGCAAGAGAAACAGGCTGCTTTTCAACCCCGAACCATCTCTCCAGTCCCTTAATATACGGATAAAGCAAATGATTCAAAATCTATTTTTAAAAACCCCACCTACAGGGAAAAGGTCTCTCTCATCCTTTTTCTCTCACTCTCAGAACCAGCCATAATTTCAGTTTTGTATACGGGGCTAGAGAGACGGCTCAATTGTTAAGAACACTGGTTCAATTCTCAGAACCAGCCATAATTTCAGTTTTGTATACGGGGCTAGAGAGACGGCTCAATTGTTAAGAACACTGGTTCAATTCTCAGAACCAGCCATAATTTCAGTTTTGTATACGGGGCTAGAGAGACGGCTCAATTGTTAAGAACACTGGTTCAATTCTCAGAACCCACATGACATTTTCCAACTATCTGTGACTCCAATTCCGGCGGTTCTGATGCCCTCTTTTGGCGTATGTAAGCACTGGGCACACACATGGCACACAGACAGACATGTAGAAAAAACCACCCAGACACATAAAATAACCCCCAAATTTCTTATATATCCTTCTAGAAACTGTGATGCTTATACTAGGATAAGCATGCTTGCTGTTTTTTGGACAGGATACAGACTGGCCTCAACATACTATGCAACCGAGGGTGGTCTTGAGTCTCTGATTCTCCTGCCTTCTCTTCCCAAATGCTGAAATAAAGGTGTGCACTACCATGCTTGGTTTTACTTGGTTTTACTGGGGGTGAGTCCACAGCTTTGTGCATGCTGGGTAAGCATTGACCAGCTGAGCCACAGTCCCAACCACAAATACACTACCTACCTTCTTATTTTCCTTTTATGAGACAGGGTCTTACTGTGTAGTCCTGGATGGCCTAGAACTCAGAGATCTGTCTACCTCTGCTGGGATTAAGGTGTGCACCACCACACATAGGTCTTAAACATACATTTTCCTAAGCACACAAACATATACACATGGTAGCATATGGTACATTTCATCCTGTGTCTCGGTTTGATTTAACCATGTAGCAATTTACATCAGAGAGCTTTTCATATAAATTAGCTACATAGATCTAGAGTATAAATCATAGGTCTATATTTCAGTTCCTTAAAGAAAGACATTTAGGTTGTGTTCTGTCTTGAGTCTTAGAAAGGACCCAGTAAATGCATTAAATTACAGTTTAATGCTATTAATGGATTAGAATAGAATATGTGTTGTGGGTGTGTGTGGAGGGCTAGTGATTGAATTCAGGACTTTGTGTATGCTAGGCCTATATCCCAAACCTCCACTCTTTTTTTTTTTTTTAAGCACGTTGCATGTAATTGGTGATGTTTTCTCTTACTGACAAACGTTGACCTTTTTACTTCTGTGGTGGTGGTGATATACTTTGGTGAGAGGAGGGAGGTCAATGACCCTGAACATAACTTCCAGCCCATGCGGACACATCAGCACACAGGTGATACGGAGGTGACTCCCACTCTTCTCTGTTATTAAACCATCTTAAAGGTTGGAGTGACGGCTCCATGGTTAAGAGCACCTGCTGCTCTTGCAGAGGACCAGGGTTAGATTCCCAGCACCACATGGTGTGGTTCATGACTACCTGTAATCTCATTCCAGGGAATCCAACAGGCACACACATGGTGTACATACATGCATGCAGGCAAAATATTCATACACATTGTGGTAGTTTGAATGAAAATGGCCCCAGAGACTTATAGGGACTGGCGCTATGGGAGGTGTGGCCTTAGTGGAGTGGGTGTGGTGTTGTTGGAGGAAGTGTGTCACTGGGGGTGGGCGTTGAGGGCTCGGAAGCTCAGGTAATAAAAGCCTAATATAGAAGTTGGTACCAGGGACTGGGTGTCTTAGTTAGGGTTTCTATTGCTGTGAAGAGACACCATGACCATGGCAACTCTTATAAAGGAAAACATTTAGTTGGGGCTGGCTTAGTTTCAGAGGTTCAGTCCATTATCATCACAGTGAGAAGCATGGTGGTGCGCAGGCAGACATGGTGCTGGAGAAGGAGCTGAAAGGTCTACATCTTGGTCCGCAGGAAACAGGAAGTGAACTGTGTATAGCTTGAGCATATGAGACCTCAAAGCCCACCCCACTCAGTGACACACTTCTTACAAGGCCACTAATGCTCCAATAAGGCTACACCTAATAGTGTCACTCCCTATAGGTCAAGCATTCAAACACACAAGTCTATGGAGGCCACACCTATTCAAACCACCACACTTTGGCATTCCTATACAGGTTAGACCTTCTGTTTGGAGTATTGTGGACTTTGGGACTTTGGATTAGAAAAGAAGTTGAATGCTTTAAGTGGGGTTTAATGGACCATATTAGCAGGAATATGGGAGACAGTGGTGCTGAGGGGCCTGGCTCAAGAGGTTTCAGAGGAGAAAAATAATAGTATGTAACCTAGAGACCCTTCTCATGATATTTTGTTGAAAATGTGGCTGTTTTCTGCACTTGTCCAAAAAAGTCTGCCTAAGGCTAAATTGAAGAGTTACGGATTTACAACTTGGCAGAGATTTCCAGACAGCCTAGAGTTGACTATGTTACTTTGGTAGCCATACTTGGAAAAGGAACCAAGCAAGGAAAGTTACAAAATGTGCAATTTGAGGAGAAAAGGGGCACCAGGAAGTGAATAGAGCTAAGTGTTCAAGGAGATAAGAAGATTAAAGAAAATCCTGAGGTTACATGGAATAAAGGGAGTGGTGAGTTCAGGGCAAGATCCTATCCAGCTAAGCTTCCAATTTGTAAAAAAGAATTAAACAAAAGTTTAGAACTGGGTGGTGGTAGCGCACGCCTTTAATCCCAGCACTCTAGAGGCAGAGGCAGGCAGATCTCTGATTTTGGGGCCAGCCAAGCTTAGGCAATGAAGGAAACCATCAGAAACAGAAAGTTGGTGAAGATGTAATTGAATGAGAGGGCCTGCCCCAGCAAGCAACAGAACTTGGCAGTTTGGGCCATGTAGTTCTGGCTTTGGAGTCAAGGATAGAAGAAAGGGGTTCTGTAGATACATAGAGATTGTATTCCGCATAGATAGGTAATCTTCAACCACTTCAAAATCTGTAAAATATGGCATTTAAATAATGTAGGGTTCTGTTGACATAAAACACGATTGCTTCTGGCAACACCAATCTATTCCTATATTTCTATGAGAAAATGTTGTACACCGAAGACACTCCACTTGGAGCTTGTTTTCTTCTTGGCAAAACCGGCCTTTGGGCAAAAAAAAAAACTGCCTATGCCTCGACCACTGACAAAATGCATGGTGTCTGGACTGGATGAGCAAAATACAAAAAAAAAAAGACTGCCAAACTTTGCCAAGACAGGGTAAGATGGTTTTGAAAAATTTCCTGCCTCTAAAAATGGTCTGTGAGTTACTCTAGGCCTTAGCCAAAGTTGGTTGCTCCAATGTTGCAAATGAGACTTTGGGCGATTGCCCAGGTAGCCAGTTGGCTCCATTATTTATTGCACATTTTGGAAGTTGCTTGATTGCACTTCCTGTTTACTCAAGTAATATTATTTCCCTTCTCAGGTCTTCAATGGGGTTAAAGATTAGATAGTTGTAGTTACTTTCCTCTCATGACTTAGCCAAGCCATTTCTAATATAAGACTTAGACTCCTTAGGATAGGATAATTATTAAAACATTTAACATATGTTTCTTAATATTGTTTATGCTGGTTATAATATCTGTTCTTATTGTATATAGTTTGTATTGGGTTTGAAACTCTTATTTAGACAAAAGGGGAGGTGCTTTGGGAACTCCTTCAGCCAATGGCCTTTGAGATGCTGGACTACTTTGGGCGTGGTCTTGGGTACTATAGAAATAGATGTAAAAACATGCGCACCCTATCTTGGCTGCTGGATTAGGTTCCTGTTCCCCACTTGTGCAGAGGACTGTTGATCTCTGAGTTTACCCCTAAATAAAGAACCCTTTATTATACTCCTTTCTAAGCTAGTGTGGGACTACTTTATTGTAATCTATTACATTTCTCCATCATGATTTTGACCACCCTTGCTCATATAATCCCTAGTCCCTCTCTTCAACTGGACTCTAAGGGCTCGGCCCAGTGCTTGACTAAGGATCTTTGTATCTGCTTCCATTAGTTACTGGATGGAGGTTCTATGAGGACAATTAGGGTAGTCACCAGTCTGATAACAGGAGGCCAGTTCAGGTACCCTCTCCACTATTACTAGGAATCTTAGCTGGGGTCACCTTTGTGGATTCCTGAGTGTTTCCCTAGCCCCAGGTTTCTCCCTAACCCCACAATGGTCCCCTCTATCAAGATATCTCTTTCATTGTTCTCCCTCTCCATCCCTCACCAACCTTTGGACTTTTAAACAATGTTGAGACTGTTATATACGAGGGCTTTTTAAAAAGTTGGATCGAATGCGTTTTTGCATTATGATATGCTAATAAGCCTGTGGAGGCCAGGGAGTGGGCGTGATAGTCAGAATGAAAATAGCCTCATAGGCTCACAGGGGCTGGCAATATTGGGAGCTACGGCCTTGTCGGAGGAAGTCACTGAGAGGTGGACTCTGAAGTCTCAGAAGCTCAAGCTAAGCCTAGTGTGTCTCATTTTTTTCCTGCTGCCTGTAGATCCAGACATAGAACTCTCAGCTCCTTCTCCAGCACCGTGTCTGCCTGCCCTGCGTGCCACCATGCTTCCCACCAGGATGACAACGGACCAAACCTCTGAAACTGTAAGCCAACCCTAACTGTTTTCCTTGATAAGAATTGCAGTGGCCATGGCGCTTCTTCACATCATAAAACCCTAACTAAGACACACATAGAATAAATAAATCTAAAATTAGGTTTTTTTCAAAATCTTAAATCAAGTAGTGAGTGGCTGAAAACACATTTGTCAGCTGATGTCTACTAAACTAATCAGGGCCATGGACAATCAATATTGCTCAGTATACAAAGTGGCAGAAAGGGCTGCTAATGTGAGGTGACTCACCTGTTTAGTTTCTTCTACTACCCCTCCTGGCACAAGCTGTCCACTGGAAGGATCCAAGCCTACCTGTCCAGAAATGTAAACAGTCCTGTCCACTAGCACGGCTTGGCTGAAATGAACAAAAGCCAATATATATGTAAAAGAGATAACATATAAGTCAATACTAAAATAGCAATTTAATAAGATATAAAATGTACAAGTTGTAAAATACAAAACTGATAAATTTGACTTTTAGTAAATTAAAATTTTGTTTATTGACAGACATATTTACGAATGTAAAAAAGTCAGAGGGTGGGAGAGAATATTTACAACATATATCTAACAAAGGACTTGCACCCAGAATATATGAAGAACTTGTAACTAAATAATATTAGGATATACAACCTAATAAAATACAGGCAATTGATTTTGGCAGATACTCCTTAAGATACACAAACAACTAAGGAGTACAGGAAAGAGGATACACACACACACACACACACACACACACACACACGCAAATCTAAGATGCCTCTGACATCACAGCAGTGCCAGAGAACACACCACACCTGCGAGAATAAAACGCACTGGAAAAAGTAAAGAGCCAGAACCTTCACACACGGGTGATAGGAACACTGGAAAACAACTGGGCCATTTCTTAAACTTTCAACATATACTCAACATGCTACCTAGTACTATACCATCCCTCAGGCAGCTATGTAAATGCAAATGAAAACACATCCAAAAACTTTATATGAGTGTTTGGAAACAACATTCCAATAAACAAAACAAACCACTGCTGGATTCAGCGGATGACTATACATGGTTTGAATTCCAGCAAAGACAAACTGTTAGGAACCCTTAAGAAAAGGTGTCCAGGGGAGGAAAGGTTAGTTACTGCTTGTTGTATAGTTGTAGATGCATTCTGAGAGCAAGCCATTCCTCACAGAGTTTACTCTGAACTTCTGTATGTATATTTTTTTCATTAATTTATTTTATTACTACTACTACTACTACTACTATTATTATTATTATTTTGGTTTTTTGAGACAGGGTTTCTTTGTGTAACAGTCCTGGCTGTCCTGGGACTAGCTCTTGTAGACCAGGCTGGCCTTGAACTCACAGAGATCCACCTGCCTCTGTCTCGCAAGTGCTGGGATTAAAGGCGTGCACCACCACTGCCCAGTTTAAAGAGGTTTGTTCACAAAAACCAGAATCAAAACCAAAACCAACCAATCAAACAAACAAAAACACAAACCAACTGGCTAATTGATACTTTCGGAGGCTAAGAATCCTACTCTTCCAGCTGTTAGGTTCTAAAGTTGTCTTGTAATTTTTATTTTTCAAAGATTTTACTTGGGATCTGGAGAGTTGGTTGAGTTGTTAAGGAACTTTCTGTTTATTTTCTTGAGACAGGATTTCACTATGTAGCCCTGACTCTCCTGGAAATCAGTATGTAGACCAGACTGGCTTTGAACTCACAGAGTCTGCCTGCCTCTACCTCCCGAGTGCTGGGATTAAGGGTATGCCACTATGCTCAGTTTTATGGAATGTTAACTGTCTATTCTGAGTCTGTCTCCCAGACCGTAAACTTCTGAGGGCAGAGAACCACGCTGCAGCTGTATGGGGTGATTCTCTGCACACAGCACGCATGCTGTGTTTGCTGCTGCTGCTGCGCCCTCTAAGCACGCAGCACCACCAGTCCTGGCTGTCAAAGCCGTGTTCTCTGCAGGTCCTGGAAGTGCTGGAGCTCCTCCAAGAGCACAGAGAGCCTACGGTTCTTCTCGACTCTTGGCTTTCTTCCACCTCTGTCTTCAGACAGATAACTACTGAGCTTGTTAATGTGTGAGTTTTCTCAGGTTGAACATTAGGTAACTAATTAACTATTAACTGACCCTTGTAGAATTAAGCCACCTGCACTAGGCCCTTCACAAAAATATCTTCAGTTCTCCCAGTACCTAAAGGAGTTTAAACTCAAATGCATTATCAATAAACAAAAGCTTTATGATAGCAAAAAGAAATCTATTTATTCAGAATAACAAAGCTGAGACTATTCGAGTTATATGAATCACCCCACAAAGGCTTATTTATTTATTTTGGTTTTTTGAGGCAGGGTCCTGGAACTCAGTTTGAAGAACAGGCTGGACTCAAACTCACATAGATTCGCCTGCCTCTGCCTCCTGAGTGCTGGGATTAGGATGCCCCACCACCGCCCAGCTTAAAGAGGTTTGATCACAAAACCAAAAACCAAAACCAAAACAAACAACAACAAAACAACAACAAAACAAAAAACAACAACAACAACAAAAACCAAAAACAAACCAATTGGCTACTTGATACTTTCTGGGCCTAACAATCTGACTCTTCCAGCTGTTAGGTTCTAAGTTGTCTTGTAATTTTTATTTTTCAAAGATTTTATTTGGGGGCTGGAGAGTTGGTTGAATTGTTAAGTTTTTTCTTTTTTTTAATCTTTTTTTTAAGCTTTATTTATATATTTATTAGGTATACAACATTCTGCCTTCATGTATGCCTGTATGCCAGAAGAGGGCGCCAGATCTCATTATGAGATGGTTTTAAGCCACCATGTGGTTGCTGGGAACTCAGGACCTCTGGAAGAGCAGTCAGTGCTCTTAACCACTAAGCCATCTCTCCAGCCCCGTTAATTTTTTTTAAAAAGATTTATATATTTATTAGGTATACAACATTCTGCCTTCATGTATACCTGCAGGCCAGAAGAGGGCACCAGATCTCATTACAGATGGTCGTGAGCACATGTGGTTGCTGGGAATTGAACTCAGGACCTTTGGAAGAGCAGGCAAAGCTCTTAACCACTGAGCCATCTCTCCAGCCTGGTTGAATTGTTAAGAGTACTAGCTGCTCTGGCAGAAGACCCAGGTTCCATTCCAGGCATCCACAGGGTAGTTCACAAATGTCTCTAGCTCCAGTCCTAGGGGATCTGGCACTCTCTTCTGGCCTATTCAGGTATGTACATATGTACACACATACATGCAAACAGAACCTTCATACATGTAAAACAATAAAACAAACAATTTTTCAAACAGACCTTATTTTTATTTATTGTTTGTGAGTGTACGCCACATTGTGTGTGGGTGCCCAGAGGCCAGAAGAGGGCATCAGTTACCTGATGTGGGTACAGGGAGCTAAACTTGGGTGTTGTGCAAAGGCAGGAAATGGTCATAACTACTGAGTCCCAATTTTTTTGAAATACATTTTATTTAGTGTGTGTGTGTGTGTGTGTGTGTATACACCATGGTGGACACTGGAGGAGTCAGTTTTCTCCCTGTACCATGTAGCTCCCAGGATCAAAGTCACTGCATGCTTTTCCCTGCTGAACCATCTCACCTGTGCAGATTCCAGACACTTAAAAGCATTTTATTTTACTTCCTGGCCTGAAATACACTAGGCATGATGGGCCAAAGCTGGAATTCCTGTGCTCAGGAGGATCACCATGTGTGAGGCTAGCCTGGTACGTGTGGTGAATTCTAGGCTGATTGGGACAGAGTGAGATTATCTTTAAAAAAAAAAAATTACACCTATACCCACACCAAACAACCTCAAAACCAAGGGTGGTAAAGCTCTCAAAAATATTCCAATTCAGCTCCCAGTCGTAATCTGTGCCACATTCCGACAGTGCTAACAAATGGAACGGCACACATGGATGTCGCAATCCCTCCAGACTCTGTCCTCAAATGTGCTGAGCTGGCTAATCAGTGACAACAGCCCACCCATGCCAATGCTGCGGATTGAAGAGATCAGCACATTAGAATTCTCTACAGAGGACCTAGAATTTCAACAGTGTATACACCACAAACTTCATGCACAAAAGCCTGCATTTCCAAATGGTCTTCTAGCATGTCTTACTCCCTTTGATCAGAATGCAGGGTGGAAAGTCCAGACACCACGACGTCTTGCCAACCCCCACCCCACCACCACCACACTTGCACACTCTTGTTGATTCTCTCCCCTGCGCGCAGCTTGACAATGCAGTGACCTCACCTGTCCCAAGTCAATTAGAAATATTATACTACGTTTTCTTGTCTCTCTCTTGTATGGATATGTGGTGTGTGTGTGTGTGTGTTGCACGCAGCTTGACAAAAAAGTGACCTCACCAGTTCCAAGTCAATCAGAAATATTTTACTATGTTTTCTTGTCTCCCTCTATGTATGTTTGGAGTGTGTGTGTGTGGGTGTGGGTGTGTATACATTATCTTGTGGGTGTGTATATAAGTTTGGTGCATACGTGCCCATGGAGGTCTGATGTTGACATCAGGAGTCTTCTTCAACCTCTCTTCACCTTATATATTATACTGAGGCAGGGTCTCTCAGTTGAACCCAGAACTTGTGATTTGACTAATCTATCTAATCAGCTGGCTCTAGGGATTCTCTGTCCCTGCCTCTCACCTGCTGTGGTCACAGGAAGGCCACCAAACAGGGCTTGTGTGGGTGTTGCATGGGGATCAGACTCTGGTCTCCATGTAGAGCAGTTCTAAATAGAAAGAGAGAGGCCTACACCTGGGTTACTAGGCTTCAGGACAAATTTGCTTGGATTGATTGCTTTCTTATTTAAGCATAAGAACTAGTGTTACTATTATGTTCACGTAGGAGATAAAGAAGCAACTAAGACAAAGTCTCTCTGCAAGGCTACACAAGTAAAAAGAAGTCACGTAAGAATTTAAATCCAAAGTCCAACTCTGTTCTCCCTGACAGAATCCAACTCTTTGTTTTGAGACAGGGTTTCTCTGTGTAGCCCTGGCTGTCCTGGAACTCTCTCTGTAGACCAGGCTGGCCTCGAACTCACAGATATCCGCCTGCCTCTGTCTCCAGAGTGCTGGGATTAAAGGCGTGTGTCACCACCACTCGGCCAAAGTCTAACTCTTTTCTTTTTTTAAAGGTGCTCTTTTTAAAAATATTTTTATAATTTATTTAATTTTATTTTATTTTATTTTTTTTTTTAAATATTTATTTATTTATTATGTATACAATGTTCTGTCTGTGTGTATGTCTGCAGGCCAGAAGAGGGCACCAGACGTCATTACAGATGGTTGTGGGCCACCATGTGGTTGCTGGGAATTGAACTCAGGACCTTTGGAAGAGCAGGCAATGTTCTTAACCGCTGAGCCATCTCTCCAGCCCCCTTTAATTTTATTTTTTATGTACATTGGTGTAAAGGTGTCAGATCCCCTGGAACTGGAGTTACAGACAGTTGTTAGCCGTCATGTGGGTGATAGGAATTGAACCTGGGTCCTCTGGAAGAGCAGTTAGTGCTCTTAACCACTGAGCCATCTCTCCAGGCCCAAAGTCTAACTCTTAATGCCAACTTTTCATTGTTTTCCTGAGAAGGTCAGCCACAGACAGTGAATCATATTAAGAGAATTGTTTTTGTTGTTGTTGTCTTTCAATTCTTCTAAGCTGGGGACAACAAATGAAATTGTTCAGAATCAGTTCATTACACTGCTTTCAAATTGTATTACACCACTTAGGGGGTGACCTTGGCAAATTATTCAACTTAGTGTATGTCAGCTGTTACATCTAAAAATGGAGCCTGTAATAGTAATTGTGCACATGGAACATTGTTAGGGCTGAGAAAGCATCAGTAGAAGTAGCAATTGTGGTTCTGACCCTTCTTATTGGATTAAGGATTAAAAAGACTATTTTCAGAAAACAAATTTAAGAAACAATCCCTTTAAAAAAATAGCGTGGGGAGTCACACATATTCAGCATGCTTTTTCACTGAGCTATATCCACCCTCAGCCAGGAACACATGGAAAATTGTTATTATTATTTATGTGCATGTATGTTGTGCAAGTGTGTATGTGCACCACCTGTGTGCATACCCATGAAGGCTAAAACAGGATGTTGGATCCCCTGGAGCTAGAGTTACAGATGGTTGTGAACAGACCCATGTGGATGCTGGAAACCAAACGTGAGTTCCCTGGAAGAGCTCTTAACTGCTGAGTCATCTCTCCAGCCCCAGCCAGAAACACTTTTTATAAAAGATAATTTATTTTTATTTTATGTGCATTAGTATTTTGCCTGCCTGTATGTCTGTGTGAGGGTGTTAGGTCCTCTGGAACTGAAGTTACAGACAGCTGTGAGCTGCCAGTTGGGAATTGAACCTGGGTCATCTGGAAGAATAGTCAACGCTCTTAACTGCTGAGCCATCTCTCCAGGCCCAGCCAGAAACACTTAACAAAACGAGCAGGCTCAAAGCTTTGAGCCAACTGCAGTATGTAAATAGAATTTTGCAATTTAGGGGCTGACCTTAACACTTTTTATTTGAGTTTTTTTTTAATAGTTACTTTCTGTTGCACTGTTTCCTATTTAGAGTATTCTGATAAAGTTTCCTTTTAAAATTAATTTGAGTGAAAGTGAGTCATTTCAAAGAAAATGTGTATGAAGTTATAAATTCAAGAAAATGTGTATGAAGTTATAAAACACCCGGTACATAGTTTGGGAGAAAAAAAAAGCATTTCAATTGCAAAACTATTTCCCCCCCAAACTGTACATCCTGCATTCTTCTATCTCTGTGCCCTCACGTAAGCTAGTTCTTCTGGTAGGACTGCAAATCCTCAACAGTTCAACTTTAAAGAGCCAAACTTCATGACACTGCCAGAAACGGGAAGTCCAACCTTTCAAATTTAACCTGACGACCTTTCACAAGCAGTCTTCCAAATCTTTTTTTTTTCCTTCTCTGCTCCAAATAAGAGAATCAGTTTTCCTCCCTTTCATTTGGTCTCTCACACCATCAAGTTTCATTTCCAACCCTATTGATTATAATAACGACTGTTCTGCCACACCTGAATGCTATTTCTCTTGATAGTGTGGTATTCAGGGAGCTAGGGTTTGAGTTCAAACCAAGCTGTCACTTACAGACCCTATGACCTTGAGATGGCTGACCTTGAGCTAGTCCCCTAGCTTGACCTTGAGACAACTTAAAGAAGAAAAGGTGCCTGCCACGTAGCATCCACAAACGCTTTCTTTTTGTTATATAGGGGAAGGCTTTTCACACTGGATCACTTCTCACACATTTTTGTATGAGTTAAGTACTTGGCATCCAGTACACATCTGCTTTTCAAATGTTGCAGCTGTAGATAGCTGTAGGAAATCTGCAGCTCTGATTCACAATGAAGAGATACTACACCAGAAACTACTCTTTCAAAAGGAAAATTGGCTCTAGACATACTTTAGTGAAGACTTAGAAATTAACGAGGAGAAAGTTTGCTAGAACACATAAGATCTTTTAAAGCTGAGGCATCCTGAGAAGATAAAGTTTCAAGCTGGTCCCCAGGTTTTAATAGGTGTGCTGTTCCCCATCTCATAGCTAAGAACACTGAAACAGACCAGGTTCTAGGTTAGTCTGAGCTACATCCACAGTGAGACCCTGTCCTTCACAGGCCCCCACAGAACGAAGCAAAAAGAGAGTACAAAAAGACAGTTCTATGTAAAAACACTTCTGGCAAGTGAAGATAGATGCCAAAGGGTGATTTTCCCCCCATCCAGTACATGTTTTTTTTTTTTTTAATAGTATATAGTGTTTATAGTATATAGGGCCATTTCAGAAAATCGCCCTTGATGTTGCTTGCTTTTGATATTAGTGATAAATAAACATGGGCAAACCATTCACACACGTCACAGGGCATGCCTACATGTTGTAAAAACCAAGGACTTGGATACACATACGGGCACTTGCTGAATATTGCTGTGAATCAGCTGTCCATACGCAACAAGCATCTGTTGATGCTCGGGAACGAAGAAAAGGTTAGTTCAAACTTCATGCCAGTAAAAGAAGCCCGTCACAGAGGACCACATAGTGTAGGATACTTTTATGAGGACACATCTTTAACAGGTAAACCCTATAGCGAAGGGAAATAAGTAAGAGGTCATGTGGAACGAAAGCTTATTTCGGGATGGATACAAAGGTTTCGAAAGTAAAGGTGATGGCTGGACAACTTTTGCGCATAGTAAAAGCCATTGAATTGTACCCATTAAAGGAATGAGAATTCTATGGCTAGTTTGTAACCAAAACCAGAAGCCACAAAGGCAAAAGCCAAGGGGCTGGGAGTGGGTGATACCACTTCTAACCAGAGAAAGCGAGTTTTGGCAAGTTTGGCTCCGGAGTCAGGCAGCTCTAAATGGGGCCAAAGTCCTTGGAGGACAAGCTTCTGGGCACACTAAGCCAGGTCCAGAGGGGAGCTGGGCGCAATGTCCCCTTCTGGACTCATTTTCCTCGCGTGTTATAAGTAAGGGATCGGTTCTGAGACCTCCAGCGGCCGCAGTTCCAAATGGGCGACCCGTGCACACCCGGTCCTTGTGCTACCATGGGAATCATTACCTGTAGGCACCGATGGCCGCCGGGGCTTTTGCGGTGCTGATCACTTTTTTGATTACGGACGACATGCTAATCCTCTCACGAAGACCCTCCAGAAGAAGACTCTACAGCAACTCTTCTCACTCCTCCGACCAGACAACTCTAAGCACCAGGGTTTTTGCCTCAGGTACCGCCCCCGGGTGGGTTCGCAGGGCATGATGGGAATTGTAGTTCGCGCGCGACTCCGGGACACGTGGAGGACGCCGCCGTGCTGGCGCATGCGTCCTCAGCTCGCTCGCTCAGCCGCTGCAGTGGGAGCTTTCTGACCCGCGGAAGCCTCAGAGAGTCTGGCAGGTTGGTTGTGAGGCGCTGGTACCAACGGGGTCCGTCAGCTCGTGGGGGCCGCGTGTGGGGACGCACGCTGGCCCTCAGGGGCGGGGTCGGCTCGGGGCATCTTTCTCTTGCCGAGGTCCATGCTGCCCGGGCGGGCCCTCTTCCAGTCCGGAGCCTCTGGCTGCTGCGCTTCCTCGAGCTTTATGCTCGTCCTTGCCCTGCCAGGCTGAACCCACCCTGGGAATGCGCTTGCATCCCTTTCTGGTTCCCTAAAGGAGCGGGGTGGGCCATTCGGGGGGGAACCAAGCAGAGGTGTGTCTGCCTTTCGTCATCCCCCGCCTCCTTTCTCTGCAAGATTGCCTGAGCGACCGGCGACTCAGTCCGGTGTCAGGGGCGTCATCTTCCTCTAGCACACTGCTTGAACGTTTTCCCACTCCCGACCCCGGTATATAAACTAGATGTATAATCCTGTTACCGATAATATATCATAAAGAAGTTTATTTTAAAGCAACTCTTTAGTGTATTTGGTGTAAATTTAACATTTATTAAAGATTTATTGAATTTATTTATTAAAGATAAAAGCCAATTTGCACTTTCTTAAATATAGATGTGCCTGTTTATTTTTTCATATTTCTTTCTTTTTGTGGTGCATGCCTTTAATCCTGGCACTTAGGAAGCAAAGGCAAGCAGATCTCTGTTAGGTATGAGGCTAGTAGCCAAGGTTACACAGAGAGACCCTGTCTCAAATCTACCCCCTCAACAACAATTTTTTTTTTTTCCAGAGGGATAGGGTTTCAAGACAGGGTTTCTCTGTGTAACAGCCCTAGCTGTCCTGGAACTCTCTCTGTAGACCAAACTGGCCTCGAACTCACAGAGATCCACCTGCCTCTGCCTCCCAAATGCTGGGATTAAAAGCGTGCGCCACCACTGCCTGGCAACAAAAAAATTTTTAAGAATACTGGTGACCCAGATTGGAAAAGCCCAGGTTCAGTGTAGCTATTACACACACGGAAACCAAATTCCACACCACTCTGCCCTCTGCATTTTTATCCAGTACTGACAGAAACCGTGAGAGTGGGTGCTCATCTCTTGTTTTACAGAGAGAGGCTAAGGCTTAGGGAGACAGTAAGTGGCCAAGCAGGGGTCGGAACACAAACGGTGCTACAAAATTCCATCACCTCAGTTAAAGGATTCCGGGTGTCCTTTATTCCACAGTAGAGCGTGCATGCCATCATTGGCATGCCATCATCACTGCAGTACTGGTCATTATGCCTCTGCTTTTCTTTGTCCGTGGAAGAGTAGAGAAAGATCCAGGGCCTCTGCTCCATGTGTGCAAGGCTGAAGGACAATGAGGGATCCGGGCTTCTGCTTCATATGTGTGTTTCTGTTGAGATGAGTTTTGGGTATGGATACCCATTCATGACTTTTTTGGAATACCTGCTGTGGATGAATATGGTAATATTTTGGTGTCAAATTTTGAGCCATATAAACATTTATTAAATTTATTGTTTTTACCTTTAGTATTTATTAGTGTGGGGGCCACAGTGAGTAGACTTTCTCTTTGCATTGTGTAGGTCTCGGGGATTGAATGGAGGCCATCAGGTTTGTCAGCAAGTCCCTTTACCTGCTGAACCGTCTTGCTGGCCCGTTTTAAAATTAAATCCTTTTGTTGTGTTTTGAAATAGGGCCTCAGGTAGCGCAGGCTGTGTAGGGTCTCAGGTAGTGCAGGCTTGAGACCCCTGACTCTGCCTCCAAATGCTGACGTGAACAACCGTGTCTGGCAATTCATTATTTTCGAAATAAGAGTTTTCTCTCCGTCTATTAAGTGTATTGTTTTCTTTACAGAAATGTCGAATGCAAAAGAAAGAAAGCATGCTAAGAAAATGAGGAACCAGCCCACTAGTGTGACTTTAGCCTCTGGCTTTAGGGCTGACAGGGGTGGAAAGCAGCATTTTGGAGCGGGGAGACCCTTTCAATCTCAAAGACAAGGTAAGATGCACACAGTGTTCTTTCTACTTTATTTTGAGTTAAATTGCTTTTGCCTGTTTTGTTCGCTAGCCTTCATCTCAGAGGTAAACAATTTAAATTGATTTAAGGAGAGATACAGAAAACTCTGTTATTAGATCTTGCAAGTCTGTCTTCTCGTTAAAGTTCGCCAGTAATCCCATGCTAACACAGAGCCGTGCCGGTCATCCCTGGGTGTGTAGAGGTCAGAGGAACTTTAGTTGCCCCAAGTGTCGGTTCCCAGCTGCTCTCTTCTCATGGACAGAAGGTGGAGAAGTACAGAGTAGTGCAAAGCCCTCCAGCTCTGCCTGGGGTTTGACTCTCAGCTTTGGGGTCACCCCACGTGAGTCACTTAGCACTTGAATTTCATTCTCTTTTTTGCAAAATAAAAGCAATAGAATCCACCAGTATGAATTGTTTCTAGACTTTAAAATATAGCCTGGTAAGATGCTCAGTGGGTCAGTACTCAGTGGGTCATGTGCTCAATGGGTCAGTACTCAGTGGGTCATGTGCTCAGTGGGAGAGGCCCAGGCCACCCAAGCCTGACCACTGGGGTACCATTCCCTGAACCCATGGTGGGAGGAGAGAACTGATTTTTGAAAGTTGCCCTTGCCAGGCGGTGGTAGTGCACGCCTTTAACCCCAGCACTCAGGAGGCAGAGGCAGGTGGATCTCTGTGAGTTTGATGCCAGCCTGGTCTACAAGAGCTAGTTCCAGAACAGGCACCAAAAACTACAGAGAAACCCTGTCTCGAAAAAAAAAAGAAAGTTGTTCTCTGACTTTCATTCCTGTGCCATGTTTGAGTCCATGTGATAATGATACATAAAATTATAATGTGTATGAGATTAAGCTCTCTCTTCCACTCATTACATGTATGTGTGTGAAAGAGAGAGACAGACAGACAGAGACATATGAAGGGAAGAAAAGAGAAGGGGAGGGAAGAAGGGAGGACAGATACTTTTTTTGTTGGAGTGGAGATTTGCTGTTCACTGAGGGTTCACTTGACTTTTTAAGACAGACATGCTGCTATAGTATGATTATGCATATTTTAGAGCTGGTATGTTTGATTTAAGTTATACTCCTGTATTTCCTAAGAGAAATATAGCAGTATATCACCATTTAACCAATGTGATAATTGCAGACCCTTGTGAAATGGTAGGGTGCAGGTGTCCACTGGACAGAAGCAGAGAAGGCCAGTTTGGAGAGGTTGTTTAAGGAGCAGGGTGCTTTAGTCCTGATTGAGTGAACGTGAGATTTAAATTCTCTCTCTCTCTCTTTTAAAGATTTATTTATTATATATAGTGTTCTGTCCACATGAATCCCTGCACACCAGAAAAGGGCACTAGATCTCATTATAGGTGGCTGTGAGCCACCATGAGGTTGCTAGGAATTGAGCTCAGGACCTCTGGAAGAGCAGTCAGTGCTCTTAACCTCGGAGCCATCTCTCCAGCCCCTAGATTTAAATTCTTAAGCTCTAGATTTGATCTGAAAATGGAGGACAGCAACTTTGCCATATGGACAGCTTTCTCAAATATTATCTCATTTAAATCTCACAGTGACAAGCCTTCTAATGTGTTTTAAGGTTATAGAGACTTAATAATTCACATTTCAGTGGAATAACCAGGAATCCCGTGCAGTTCTTCCCAACCTCTCCTGTCTGCAGATGTTTATACCATAGCAATTATAGGGCTTTGATTGATAATTCATGTTTCATTGGAAATCTCAAAGGAGAAAATTCCCTTGTTTCTGTTGACCTGGCACATCAGTGTGATTACTGTTATACCTGTCAATACGTCACACTGACACGGTTAACGGCTGTACCTGTTAGTGTGTCACATCAGTGTGATGACTGTTGTATCTGTTAATACCTCAGACTGACACGATCATCCCTTTTACCTGTCACTGTGTCACACTGACGTGACTACCTGTTGTGCTGCCTGCTCACTTTGTGACTTTGGGCTTGTTCTTGTGAAAGTCACCTTCCTACCCAAGATTCTTCTTAGAAGAAAAGATAGTTGGGCCTGTGAATATAAAAGTGCTTGGTGGGTTAGCCTGGAGACCTGAGTTCAGTCCTTGGAACCTGTGCTCATGCATGAACATGCGCACACACCCACACCAACACACACACACACACAGAGTACGGGCAATAAAAATTATAGGATGGTTGTAGGGTTAACAGGTTAATTCTCTAAGGTAATCCTATGTCTGGTAACGTATTTCTTCTGTTTTGTTTTTGAAAACATCCTAGAGCTTCATTCTGGAACCTCTCAGCAGTGGCAGAACAGGATGAGCCCCCACTTGCTCCCTGAGTCTGACGGGAATGAGCAATCTTCCTCCAAAATCATGTTTAAGAAAAAGGGAGGCTGGAAAGCGGGTCCTGAGGGCACGTCTCAGGAGATCCCCAAGTATATAACTGGTGGGTGTGCGTGAAGAGGTTGAGCTCTGTTTCTAGAGCCAGCGCGTTGCTGTCTGCTGCCCTGCCTGGCTGCCCCCCCCCCCCCCCGTTCTAAGCACTGCTCACCTCTAACCTGAGCTCCCACCATTGCATCCTTAGGCTGGTGTTCTCCTCTCTTCAGACTCTGTCTGAGTCATCTCATCAATCTGTTTGTAAACTGTTCCCCTAACTTCCTTCTCCCTCTCCCTCTGAAAGTACCGCAGAGGAAGAGCACATCCTGTAGAAGCCGAGATTGAAAGCCTGGCCTCCAGGTTCACCTCCATCCTCACCTCCATCCTCACCATCATCTCCATCCTCACCTCCATCCTCACCATCACCTCCATCCCCACCATCACCTCCATCCTCACCTCCGTCCCCACCGTCACCTCCATCCTCACCTCCATCCCCACCATCACCTCCATCCCCACCATCACCTCCATCCTCACCTCCATCCCCAC
>PVIU01016720.1:0-10615 GCA_004026605.1 Ondatra zibethicus | reverse complement strand
ATCCTCACCTCTGTCCCCATGGTCACCTCCATCCTCACCTCCGTCCCCACTGTCACCTTCATCCTCACCTCCATCCCCACAGTCACCTCCATCCTCACCTCCGTCCCTACCATCACCTCCATCCTCACCTCCGTCCCCACTATCACCTCCATCCTCACCTCCATCCCCACAGTCACCTCCGTCCGCACCATCACCTACACTCTGTGTTCCTTGAACATGACTTAGGTGTGCTTTCTGATATCTCTGTTCTTAGATGAATTTGTTTCACTAGCACCAGTTTACAGAAAGAGATACATGTAGAAAGAGAAGCTTGACGCTGATTCTGTTTTTAGTGAAGAAAACCAATAATAATTATTACAGGTTTTGAAAAAGCAGAAAGTGATGACCCCCTTGAAATCAAGCTCTTATAAAGTTTTCCCCTTTGCTTTTCATTTGTGAGCATTGCGATTAAGAACGTTGTGATTAGGGGTTGGGACACTCTTGTGTGAAAAGCTGGACATGGTTGACCCCGGGAGCTCCCTGGCCAGTCCAGTCCAACCAGACCAGTGAGATTCCGGTTCAGCTGGAGACCAGAGAATGACAGGAACACACAGATGTCTTCCTCTGGCCCCTGTGTGTATGAATCCGGGAGCGTGTAGCCATGTGCGCACAGCACGGTGCACAGTTAAAGAGATAGGAAGCACAGGTTGTGATTCTGTGACATGACTGTACAGTGCTTACAGTCTCTCTTCACAACTCCCGAAGTTGGCTAACCTTATTTACGGACTAGAATATTTAGGAAGATAGAAATTTTTCCTACCTTGAAAATGGAATTCTTACAGAAAACTTGGCATTTCCTTTACAGCCTCTACTTTCGCTCAAGCACGCGCTGCTGAAATCAGTGCTATGTTAAAAGCTGTGGCCCAGAAGTCATCGAATTCACTGGTTTTCCAGACTCTTCCACGGTACATGCGACGAAGAGCCATGAGCCACAATGTCAAACGCCTTCCTAGACGGTTGCAGGAGATGGCCAAAAAAGAGGTAGGCGTCCACTTAGTGATAACATTTAGGTTGGTAATTCCTAGGAGGGTTCACAAGTGTTGACCCGGGAGAATTTTAAGGAAATCAGCACACCTACTGTGTTGAATATTTTTACTTTGCTCATTATCTAGCCCTGTCCACCTTCTCTAGATGCTTTAGCAGGCAGTTAGATATTATAGCTGCTTTTAGTAGTCCTTTAATCCCAGTGCTCAGGAGGCAGAGGCAAGGGGATCTCTGTGAGTGTGAGACCAGCCTGGTCTACGTAGTGATTTTTCAGGCCAGCCAGGGCTGCATAGTGAGATCCTATCCTACTCTAAAACAAGAGTTTAAAGTACAGCATTTGGAACCCTTCTGTCCTCCCTCTTTCTTCCTCCTTCTTTCTCTCTCTTCCTTTTTCTTTTTGAGACAGGGTCTCACATAGCACAGGTTGGTCTTAAACTTGATTCGTGGCTAAGGAGGAACTTAAACCGATCTTCTTACCTTTACCTCCCTAGTGCTGGGATTACAGTTTGAAGTTGGTTTTAATCTTTTTATACAAATCTGATTATGTTTGGGCTTTGCTCTAAAATTGGCTAAGCTACCCCTGTCTTTACTATATGCATCAAGATGTGTTTATCAAATGCCTATCATGTGTTGGTACTGTGCTGGGAGCGGGTTAGAATCCAGCAAATTGAAATTCTTGTCCTTCAAGGGGTTTACAAACTATAAAGAGATTGTTTTCAAAGAAGGTTACCTTAATAATAGAAGAGATTTAAGTGTGAAAACTAACCAGGAATTTTGCACTTTATCAATCAAATGTGAGGTTTGTTTCTTAACAAAATGTAGCATGTTTAAATGAATGAATTAGTGTTTCTATTTCTGTATTTCTTATGTAAAGGTTAAAACAAGCTAGTGTTTGATTTGTGTGGCTCTCTGCTAATAGCCACAGGAAGCTTATGCTATGTTGAACATTTTTTTACATTTGTTTACTTTGTCCTATGTGTATAAATGTTTTCCTGTGTGTATGTATGTATGTATATGTATTATGTATATGCCTGGTGCCCAGGCAATCAGAAAAGGGCACCAGAAATTACAGATGGTTGTGAGCCACCATGTGGGTGCTGGGAATTGAACCTGGGTCTTTTGCAAGAACAACATGCTGTAAACCACTGAGCCATCTCTCCAGCCTTGTGTGTTGAAATTTTATAAGTATTGTATCTTCATAAAAGACAAGGCTTGCCCATTAGCAAGCAAGAAACTTTGCTTCCTTTTTCCTGCCTCTGAAATCGTCTCTTTCCATTGTCTCCCTCTCTGATTAGTGGGAGAAGACTCCAAACTAACCAGTTAAGTGGCCTGCCAGGTCTCCATCCCATGTATTTATAGTCGTTTGAATTCCTAATGTTCAACTGTGGTCTGAGGTGCCTACAAACTAGGGTCAGCCTTTCTTCTCTAAACTGTAGGCAGAGAAAGCTGCTCATCAGAAAAAAGAACTTTCAAAAAATAAATGCCACAAAGCCCGACGGTGTCACATAAACCGGACGCTGGAATTTAACCGTAGACAGAAGAAGAACATATGGTTGGAGACTCACATCTGGCATGCCAAACGCTTTCACATGGTGAAGAGGTGGGGCTACTGCCTTGGGGAGAGGCCCACGTCCAAGAGCCACCGGGCCTGCTACCGCGCCATGACGAACCTCTGCCTCCTACAGGTATGCTTTGCTGCTGGGCTGGGAGCTTCCCAGAACTTACTTTTGAATTGTTCCAAAGAACATCATTGTGATACACTGCTGTGTGCTGGAGATGAAGCAGCCTTAGTGGGAGAGATAGGTTGTAAGGGATAGGTGCCATTCTTTGTTTTTGAGACAGGGTCTCCTACTGGTCAATACTGGACTAGGGCAGTCTATATCCAGCCTGGCTTCAGTGCTTTCCGTGTGTCTACTCATTCAGTCCTTACAACCGCAGCGTGAGGTCGGAAGTTTCTGTTTATAGATGAGGAGACTAAGTTACAGAGATCTGGGTAACTCACCATAGAGCTACTGAGCTGGGAGTCTGGTCATCCATTTCTCTGTTGTGACTCAGTTGTACAAATTTAGGTCACGGATAACTGAGAGGGAGTCGTTGTTGGCAGGAAGGTTTCTGTGCCAGTGATGGCAGAGGTTGCTCAGGATCTGTCCAAAGCAGCTCTAATTCTGTCTTTTGGTTCTGATTGCTGAGTAAACTGGGCTTGTTTCAGGCTGCCGTGATTAGGGTTGGTCTGGGTGTCGGTGGTCCTGGCATGAGTGCTGCTTCTGCTGAACCATGTAGCGATGCACAAATAACCATCGGTGCCTTGGTGCCCTCTCCTGCGATGCAAGGAACGGTAGGACTGATTGTGAGGTTGTGGGGAGACTGTAGCTGTTGCCACAGTTCTTCAGGGTTCTTCAGTAATCAGCCCTGTCTCCCTCCATCCTATCTACGTTAGCAAGATCGTACTCTTGGGTTTCCTTGTGTGTTAATTAGTCAGACTAGCACAGCCAGGACAGCATGGGAGGGAGACAGGACAAGTTCGTTGCTTATGTCAGAGTTCAGCAGCGTGCTGACAAAGGGGGCGGCTTCAGCTCACTGTGAAATTCTGTCTTGCTCCTTTCCTATGGCTTCTTACCGTATGATGATCTGAAGAAAGAACAGTCCTTCATTGAGAAGCAGCAGTTTTTTGTTTTGTTTTGTTTTTTTAGATGAAAATCTTTTTTTTTTAAATTTATGGTTTATTTAACTTTATTTTATGTGCATTGGTGTGAAGGTGTCAGATCCCCTGCAACTGGATCTTCAGACAGTTGTGAGCTGCCATGTGGGTGCTGGGAATTGAACCCGGGTCCTCTGGAAGAGCAGTCAGTGCTCTTAACCACTGAGCCATCTGTCCAGCCGAAGCAGCAGTTTTTATAGCCCATTTTGAACTAGCCAGTGAGAGTGGGATAAAATACAAATATGCTTGCTAAAATGTAGGACTCTGTATGTTATAAATTAAATGAAGATTCATTTTGACCTTTGACTCAGATTGGCTTCAGAATATCTGCTAATGTAAAGTGATAGGCAGGCTGTGGATTTTGAGTTGTGGAAGCTTTGGGTAGTTTGTTGTGTGTAGAACAGGTTGAAGCTGGAGTTACACAGTTGTGAAGCCACCCAGAGCGGGTGCTGGAACTTGAGCTTGGGTCCCCCAAGAGCAGTGCATGCTCCTAACGTCCTGTGTCTCTCAGCAGCTTTTCTGATGTAGCATTGGCTTCTTAGCATTTTACAAATATTTATTTACTTATTGTGTGTACAGTTTGTGTGTGTTTATATATAAATATGTATGTATGTATGTATATGCCTGCAGGCCAGAAGAGGGCACCACATCTCACCATGTGGGTGCTGGGAATCGAACTCAGGACCTCTGGAAGAGCAGGCAGTGTTCTTAACCACTGAGCCATCTCTCCAGCCCTTTCTTAGCATTTTTTAAGCCACGTAACAGATCATAGCATATTTAATTATGTTTTTTTCTTTGTTTAGGACTTATCATATTACTGTTGTTTGGAGTTGAAGGGCAAAGAGGAGGAAATACTGAAGGCACTTTCTCAGATGTGTAGCACAGACACAGGTAATCTCTTCCAAAGCCAGGTGCTTTTTTGGTTTTTTTTTTTTTTTGGTTTTTCTAGACAGGGTTTCTCTGTAGCTTTGGAGCCTGTCCAGGAACTAGCTCTGTAGACCAGGCTGGTCTCGAACTCACAGAGATCCACCTGCCTCTGCCTCTCAAGTGCTGGGATTAAAGGCGTGCGCCGCCACTACCCGGCGCCAGGTGCTGTTTTAATCTTCATGTGTTTATAAATTTGAATGGCTGTCTACTGTAAGCATTTTATAGTTTTAATATGAAAATGTGTGAGATATTCTTACTCCCAGTGCGTGTGTTAATGTAAGAAAGGTTGAGTTGATATTTAAATCTTTAATAGCATTCTTTTGTGTAAAGTGAGCCGTTATTCTGTGGAATAAACTTAGGTAGAGACAACTTGAAACTCACTAAATCATACATTTAACAAATCTTTTTGAATAGCTCTCTGTGTGCCTGGTTCTCTTTTAAGCTGTGATTTAAATAAAGGGACTAAAGCTTTTTCTCTCGTGGAGACAGGCAGTGGTTAATGGCTCTCAGGAAACAGTGCTGCTTGGGAGCACTTGAAGTCACGGTATTTGTTTGTGTTTGTTGCAGGACTAACTTTCGCTGCGGTTCACTGCTTGTCCGGAAAGCGACAAGGGAGTCTCGTGCTTTACCGGGCAAATAAGTATCCCAGAGAAACGCTTGGGCCTGTTACGTTTATTTGGAAGCCTAAGAAGACCCCAGGGGATACATCTGAGGATAGGCAGTTGTGGATCTGGCTTCATCCGACTCTTAAGCTGGTATATCCTTCTGTAGCATTCTGTTTATTTATTATACAGTGTGTGGGTATAGATGTGGAGGCCAGAGGACAGCTTTTGTGAATCTGCTCTTTCCTTCCACCCTGTGGGGACCAGGGATCAAAGTCGTGTCTTCGGATTTGGTGGCAATCCCGTTTACCTGCCGAGCCGTCTCACCTGCTTACTGTTACATTCTTAATTACCACTGGAAGACGATATTTTAGAAATTTCAGTGGTATAAAAATTTGACTGTCAGTTTGGTATGATACTTTTATTAATGAATCAATTAAAATTTTGTTTCCTTCCTTCTATCCTTTCTTCCTTTGTGTCTGAGACTGTGTAGCACTGACTGTCCTGCATTTACCATGTAGACCCAAACTGGCCTCAGACTTGCAGTAATCTGCCTGTTTCTGTCTCCCAAGTGCTGGGGTTAAAGTCATGTGCTACCATACCTGACTGATACTTCTTTACTTTAAAAAATTCTTTTTATCTAAAACTATTGAACAAAGAATGTTTACCTTGAATATGTTGACTTGATAAATATGTGTAATGTCATGATTACCACAATGAAAATACCCTTCTCCACCAATTCAATTTGTAACACTGCATTTAACTTAAACACACACACATATATATGTTTTTAATTTTTATTTTAAATTTTTATTTTTTTCTTAAGACAGGGTTTCTCTATAGCTTTGGAGCCTTTCTTGGAACTTGCCCTGTAGCCAGAGATCCTCCTGCTTCTGCCTCCTGAGGGCTGGGGTTAAAAGCATGCGCCGCCACTGCTCGACTTAAAAATATTTATTAAGAATGTATTTGTTTCTATTTTATGTGTGTTGGTGTTTTGCTTGCATGTATATCTGTGCACCATGTATGTGCCTGGTGCCCAGGGAGACCAGAAGGGGCTGGCTAATTCTCCGAAACTGGAATAACAGACAGTTGTTAGTCCTTGTGTAGGTGCTGAGACTGGGTCCTCTGCAAGAGCAGTCGGTCTGCGTTTAAATTTCGAGGATGTAAAGTCCATGTTTAACGACTTCCTTAGGCTGTCCTGGAGGAAATGAAAGCAGTGTGCCAGTGTTCAGAACCCGTCAACTCGAGTGTCTCTGTTCCTGACCCACTCCCGACACCAGCCCAAGAGGAAAGTCAGCCTGAACTAGCTGATGACAACATTGGCAAGAAAAGAAAAAGGAAAGATGAAGCAGAAAGCACTAAACGGACCAAGAGAATCCTTGGTGATGGGACTAGAGACCCGTGCCAGCCGCGTTCATGGGTCTCTCTTCCTACAGGGATTGTCATCAGGTAGGAGCTGAGTTCACTGTGGGTATTTTCAGTGAAGACCTTGCTCCCCCCTTTTCTTCCTTCTGGTTTTTCAAGACAGGGTTTCCCTGTGTAGCCCTGGCTGTCCTTGGAGCTCACAGTGTAGACCAGGCTGTCCTGAACTCAGAGATCTGCCTGCCTCTGCCTCCTGAGTCATGCCTGGCTGCCTTGTCCTGTGTGCTGCCTTGTCTGCTGGGACTTGTTCCGTTTTTCGCCAGTGGAATAGGCATCATAAGTGATGAAGTTTCTGTTTATTGGCCTTTTCTCAGTGATTTGACAATGGAGATGAACAGGTTCCGGCTGATCGGTCCTCTCTCCCACTGCATCCTGACCTCAGCACTAAGAGCTGCTCCTCTACACACAGTGAGTCAATGCGACAGTCGTGCTGGTCCAGGAAGATCCGTGAACCTCACATATGATCTGATAACCCATCAGGTTGTCCCTTAAATATCTATTCCCCAATTTGTTTTTGTTAACAAAGATTTTTTTTCTTTTAAATCTTTTACTTTTAGAAGAGTAAATCTCAATGGGTGCAATAATTCAATTGATTTTTCTTTTTCTTCAAGACAGGGTTTCTCTGTGTTACAGAGAATTTGCTCTGTAGACCAGGCTGGTCTCAAACTCACAGAGATTCACCTGCCTCTGCCTCCCAGGTGCTGGGATTAAAGGTTTACACCACCATGCCTGGCTAGCCAAATTGAATTTTAATTTATAGTCTATTCTTGCTTTTGTGGGTCTTATAGAAGGTAATCTCCCCTCCATAAATGAGCAATGGAATGCCTCTAAAAAAAAATCTCTGAAATTGTCTGCTACTCTTCTTTCTCTTCCTTCTCCTCCTCCTCCGCCTTCTTCTTCTTCCTTCTCCTTCCTCCTACTCTTCCTCATCCTCCTTCTGCTCCTTCCTTCTTCTCCTCCTCTTCTCCTCCTCCTCTTTCTTCCTTCTCCCCCCCACCTTTCTTTCAGGATTTTTTGTTTTGTTTTGTTTTGTTTTTTGTTTTTTTTTTTTATATTTTTTATGGTTTATTTAACTTTATTTTATGTGCATTGGTGTGAAGGTGTCAGATCCACTGCAACTGGATCTTTAGACAGTTGTGAGCTGCCATGTGGGTGCTGGGAATTGAACCCGGGTCCTCTGGAAGAGCAGTCAGTGCTCTCAACTACTGAGCCATCTCTCCAGCCCTTGTTTTGTTTTTTTTAGTTTAGCTTATGATAGATTTTCTGGGAAGTTAAGTATGTCTACTCAGCACTTTGGATCAGAAGCAGGGATGATGTTCCTTTGTGTTCTCAAGATTGATAACCACTCACATGACATCATTGAACACTTAAAAATGGAACTGAATGGCTAAGATACTGAATTTGTACCTTTTTAAATTTTAACTAAAGATTAATTCTCTTTGTGGCTTGTGACTACCGTATAGGCAGTGCTGGTCCAGAGCATGAGGTGTGGTTAGGGGTCTCCTTTTGGGTCCAGATGTCGTTTATTTTCTGTCCTAGTCAGTTGATTTAGCAGGTGAGCCTCTCAAATCAAAGACAGGACAAGGAGGCTCTAAACCACGAAGCAGCCCCTTTCTGTCTCCTTTGCCTTCATCTCGGCCTCCGCTGCTGTCTCAGCCTGGAGTCCTGGAGTGGATTTAGGACTTTTCTTGTTATTCCTGTTTAGGATGGACAGCGATCTTTTAACATTTTATTCATTTTTTTTTGTTGTTTCTGTCGCATTGCTTGTTGTAGTTGGAATCCAGGCATTTTGCAGGCTAGACAGGCAGTCGCTGTAGCTAGCCCTGAGCTGTATTCCAAACCCAGTTAATTCACCGCTTGTTGAGATAACAAATTCTCAAGTAGCTTCTCATGTAATTTAAGGTTAAACTCAGATCCTGTAGTGTGGCCTGTGTCATCTTAGACATTTAATCTCTCCTCACCCTTTGGCCATGCTGGCTTTTCATGGTCTAGATTGTGTCACTTCCAATTTCCTTGACTCTACCTGTTTAACATTCTGTTGTGCTATTCTTGGTTGGGCTAAAATTTCCTCATTCTTTAAGTTTCAGCCTGTCTCATCCAGTCTGTATTCCCTCTAGAACCCTTCCTTGTACCCTCGTTAGCCCCCAGACCCCCATTGTTCTGTAGCATCCTGCACTTTCCCTCAGCTTACTAGTATAGTCTGGTTCTTGTGTTTATAACACCTATGTCTCTCATTGGCCTCTGTGATTCATGATGGTAGGCAGGCTTGGTTCTGCCCTCTGTTCTGTCCCAGTGCTTGGCATACTGCCTAGCATAGAATCTTCCATGTGCTAATAAGTTGTGGAGTAAAGATTTGAATTCAGGTTTGGTTCTGGATCCTGTACCCCAAACCACTTAGCTCTGCTGCCTGTGTTCTGTCAGGTGGCCCCTGTCTTACAAGTTACCGCTTTAGGGTTCAGCACTAATCATGGCTCTTGGTCGTCAGGTCTGTCATGTATCTAGGACTTGAAACACTGTGGAAACCTTGCCAAATCCCAGCCTTGCCTGGGTGTTAGTGAAGTTATGCATCTTATCGGGTGTTGATAAGAGCAGCACAGCTCTGGTCTGATGAGAAGGGGGCATTTTATTGTTAAACTAGAGAGGAGGTGATGAGAGTGGGGGAGGGCGAGCACCTCCATAGGAAGTATGCACAAGAAAGAGTGGATGCTTGATTAAATAGCGTCTTGGAAAGGCTGCGAAGTCTCTAATTAGAGTGTTTAGTCTGGTAGTAATTTCTATCAAGTAAGTTGCATCCTCACTGCTGCTCCTGGTGAGGGAGTTACTCTCACACCCAGAAACAAAGGGAGCGGAGCCAACTGCGTTACAACCTTTTTACAATGTGTAGCGATTATTAGGACTGACTCACCACAGTTAGGCCTGGCTGAGGAGGAGTTCTTGTTTTCCAGGGGGAAGAGGCTGCAGAGGACACACCCCATCCCTGGTGGAGTGACACTTGCAAGAGCTCTGATGCCGTTGTCCTTCATCAAAGACAAGAAGCCCTGTTTCAGTTGTTGGGAGGTAGAAAGAGGGAGTATCTGTTGTGCTGGGGAGGAGGGAAAGGGAGGAATGGGGAGCGGGTCAGAGAGCAACTTGCGGTTGGCCCCTAGTGAGTAGTCTTGCTTTCTCTGGTGCCTTTATTTGCTGTGATGTAAGTAGAAAAGCAAGTAAGAAGCTGGAGTCCAAGATTGAGGCATTGTGCTCATGCCTGTGAAATAAGGTTGTTTGTATTCTAAGTACCGAGCAGTCTGAAGTTGTGAGTGAGTGGCCGAGCAGGTGCTCACCCAGTGTCTGTGCTTACTGCCCCTTGTATGTGTAGCTGATGAGAAGCCTATTGGGCCATGTTGGAAGATAATTTTATGTCCTTTAAATTTTATTTTGCAAGAAACTTTATTTTTAAAATGTTAATTTATTTTCTGAGTAAATTAGTGGGGAAAAGGTAATATGTATTTTAAAGTAATTTCCCCAAGAAAATAGTTTCATTAGGAAAATCTGAAAGGTTTCAAACTATAAACAAGATTGTTTTAATATCTATTGTGATTTTTTTTACTTAAAAACACTTTTTTACCTTTATTTATTTGTATGTATGTGTGTGTGTGTGTAAGTCAGTCTTCTCACTTTATTTATTTGTGTGTGTGTGTGTGTAAGTCAGTCTTCTCACTTTATTTATTTGTGTGTGTGTAAGTCAGTCTTCTCACTTTATTTATTTGTGTGTGTGTGTGTGTAAGTCAGCCTTCTCACTTTATTTATTTGTGTGTGTGTGTGTGTGTAAGTCAGCCTTCTCTATTTATTTGTATGTGTGTGTGTGTGTAAGTCAGCCTTCTCACTTTATTTATTTGTATGTGTGTGTGTGTGTAAGTCAGTCTTCTCACTTTATTTGTGTGTGTGTGTGTGTGTAAGTCAGCCT
>PVIU01016719.1:0-37318 GCA_004026605.1 Ondatra zibethicus | reverse complement strand
ATCAAAGGTACTGTATTTTGATTTTTTTAAAACACTATTTGTGTTTTAAAATAGTCTAGAATAGTAAAAATCATTGACTTCAAAACTATTTTAAGAATATATTAGAAAATGTCAACAAAAATCAGTTACATATCTGAAAAATATCTATTCCAGAAATGATTATAGGAAAAAATGATATAGAGTTAGGTTCATATTCCGTATTGTAATGAGATGGTTTTCTAACTTAAATTTTTATTTTGACTGCCATATGATCTTATGTGAGTCGATAGAGGTTGCATTAGGTTTTTACATTTACAGCATCAGTTGCAAATTTTTCCAGTTTGCAATCACACAGCCTTGTGAACACTTTTTAAATTCGAAATGCTTTTTGGTGGTGAGCAACATAAATTGTAGTTATAAAGTTATGTGGCATGATATTAGTGTCAGTATTTGAAAACACTCATTATTTTTACCATTAAAGTTATTTGATAATTATATTACTATTTTTATGCAAGTGGAAATTTCTTATTTGACAGTGAATTAGACTAAGAAAGAAAATGACATTCTTCATACAAATCTATTTTTCTGAGAAATGATCTCCACACAGTTATTCACCACAAACAAGTAAAAATAGGAATGCTGCTCTATAAATTACCAAAAGGGGGCAACAAACTTTCATGCTTATTTTCTCCTTTCAGCTTTGGAAATACTTTATGTATCTTAACTCTGTGCTTTTAAGGTGCTTAAATATACTTAGTTAATGGTCAATTATACACACATAGGTCTTATAGTGATTTGGTAAAGTATATAAAGTCACTGTTTAAATAATTCATCATCTCTGTCATTCTAGAACAACACTCATGTATGGAGTTAAATGGGATTGTCAAGACATTGTTGAGCTTTTATTGAAGAGAGGTGTTGATCACACCTTAAGGGATGAATTCAGATGGAGTGCACTACAGTATGCCATCGTGGGGAAACGCAAAGTGTAAGTATAAAAGTTAAAATGCTAATTGAAACTATATGTAGGCAGGAAATATATACCAATGTCATATTTTAACCAGGTGTGAGTTCATTATTTTAAAACTTTTGGAATGGGAGCATTTTAGTCAACTTGACATCCCATGGAACAGGTGAAGGGATACGTTGGTCAGAAATAGCAAGAGATGTAAGAGACTATCTCAAGGCTGATCTATGATGATCATGATAGTGCCCAACAACCCAACATGGTCCCTCAGTACAAGAAAGTAAAAATCCTTACATATATCATTTGGATGTGGCAGGCATGAGGAAAATCTAGGAAGCACTTATTCATTGGAATTAAATGTGATTATGCCTGTGCTTCCATCTGTTGTTTATGAAACTTGACTATCAGGTTTCACCTACTGATTATGATCTCTGTCTTTATCATAATAATCATGGAGCCATGAGAACTGTGTAGTCCACATGCCTATGTGTTCGTAAATTCGGATTATCTCCTATATAACACAGTGTGCTCTGGCAGGTGAGATTCTTAAGATCCTCCAAAGCCATTGCTAGGCATCTGAACCTTATCATGTATTCAAAACATTCCAGTATCCTAGAATACCATCAAAGCACGGTACTTTGGAGAAGTGTTTCTTTGAAGTCATCAAACAGGTTTATGGATATACTAATTATCACATGAATTCAAACACTTGAAGAAAGAAAACAGAGTCTTCCTTTTGTAGTAATCCATATGCAAGGGTGCCATCAGCATGCCGTTGTGGGGAAACGCAAACGTTCACCATCTGTGTGTGTGACAGATCTCTAGCTTCTTTCTTAGGGAATGTGACAGGGAGTGATTGGAACCAAGTGCTTCTTCCCTATTAAGGAACATTTTAAAACCCTTCAGTTTGTACCTCAAGAGTTCAGGATATGCCACAACTCTTCCTCAGAAGGTAGACACTGAGTATAATCTCTGAATCTAAATTGTATTAACTCTATTTAATAACTAAACCTCATCACAGCTCATAAGTATACTTAATGCATTTATTAAATGGTGTAGGAGGGTCCTTCTGTATTTGGGTTGCTTTTATTGGTTAATAAAGAAACTGCCTTGGCCTTTTGATAGGGCAGGACTTAGGCAAGGAAAGAGAACAGGATACTGGGAAGGGGAGAGAGTTAGAGAGAGCCACCCGCCATGAAGCTCCCAGATCAGAGACACTGAATCTTTCCCGGTAAGCCAGGACTAGTGGCGACACACAGATTATTAGAAATGGGTTAAACAAATATGTGAGAGTTAGCCAATAAGAGGCTAGAGCTAATGGGCCAGGCAGTATTTCAATGAATACAGTTTCTGTGTAATTATTTTGGGTAAGCACCGGGAGCTGGGCAGGACAGAACAAGGGGCCCTGCGCTAGGAACCAGGCACCAGGAATGCAGCCCGAGCCCCTCATTACTACAATTAAAGATGATTTTTTTCTCTTCTGTATGTGATTTGTGAAAATGTGATTTGTATGAGTAAAATGACATAATATTAAATCATTTTGTGACTTCCTTTCCTAAATATGTCTTTTAAGGAAATATTTTCTTTTCATGCATTTTAACTAAATTAGATCACTTCCCCACTTCCCCATCTTCCCTCCTGCACCCCCATCCTCAAGCTTCTTCCATGTCCCTTAAATCTCAGACTGATAAAACTGATAGACTCTTCTTCCCTTGTTCTGTGAGCATGGAGATTCAGGAGCATTGTGACAAAACTCAACTCGTGTTTCTCTTCTTGGCTAAAGGAAGACCAGAAAAAGAACTATATCTTGGAATTCATTAGTGTTCTCACCTTAGGCCTACTTTTAAGTTCAGTAATACCAATTTCTGAATTCAGCAGCATTGGAAAATAGGCCCATTCATGAATTATATAATGGTTTTCATTTAGGGTTCTAATCAGTTCAAGTTTGCGAAGTAAATAGGATACTACTTTACTATTCCCATGCCTATTTTTAGTTGGTGACATTTTCATAGCCACCTGGTAAACTAAAGTAGTAAAATCCTGAGTTTTGGAAGCCCAAATTGGAGTGTAAGTAAACACTGTCCCCAAACAAGCTGACTTAGGACTCTTTCCAATATCAGGGCACTTTTCATCCTGTCAGGATAATATAGATGGTTTGAACTATAATGCTCTTGACTCAACACCATTTCACTTTGTACTTTCCCTCAAAAGTGAGAAACTTTGTAAAAACCTTTTAGAACTCAAATATTTGAAGTATATGTCCAAATGACCTGACACAATCACTCATAATTCCTGAAGTATTTTGAGTATTTACTATCTTCATTAATACCTTCCTATCCGCATTTACCTTTTTCTACAACCATTTCTGTACCTGGCAGGAAGAGGCTGATTTTGGACCATATGGACTCACTCATCTCCAGGACTCACACCTTCATAGGTAAGTCTTGTACTTTCCTTCTCTGTAGTCATTTCTCAGATTAAAAGTGTTGGATTCAGAATTTTTGATTCTCTGTAAATCAGCATTGTTTGTGTGTGCCCAAGAGTTGTTTAGTTGGATCTTGAAGTAGATCTTTAAACAGCTTCCTGAATAACAGCCAAATAGCTTTCCATGATGGCTCTATATAAGTTTGTATTTCCAGCACCAGCGGATGAGTGGCTCCTTTCCCTGCATCTTCAAAGAGCAGATTTTATTTATCAAATGCATTTTAATTATGATAGAATTATTTCATTTTCTCCTTTACTTTCTTCTTTCCAGCTATTCCTAGGCAGTTTTAAAAACCAGTGTCTATTGAAGTCTGAATTATTTAGGAAATAGTTGTATGAAAATGTGTTGTATAACACATTTATCAGTTTTGCACTGGAATTATATACTCATGCGTAGAAATATTTTTAAATTAGCATTTTGTGCTGAGAAGCCTGCCTCTTTCCAGCACCAGCACACTTTAGTGTGCTTTACACATCTTTATTCTAAAATATTAACACATTGTATATTACCTTAATAGTACACTGTACTGGAATTCTTCATTTTATTTATTTATTTTATCTTATGTGTGAGTGTTTGCCTGCAGGTACATCAGGCATGTACACCATGTTCATGTCTGGTTCTTGTGACAGTGAGAAGATGCTGTTGTATTCTGTGGAAATGGAGTCACAGATAATTGTAAAATGCCACGTAGATTCTGGAAACTAAACCCAGATTCTCTCAAAGAGCAACATGTGCTGTTAACTTCTAAGTTGTCTTTTCAGCCACTCACACAATTATATCCTTATGAATGACACATTTTTGTTTCACAGTATCAATGAGTGTGTTGCAGTAAGTGAGCATGACTGCTCTGTTATACATATCACAAGAAAATCTGATCTGTACAAGTAAAATAAGACAAAATATTAAATCATTTCATGGCTTCCTTTCCTATGTATGGTATTTAAAGGAATAGTTTTTCTATGCATTTTAACTAAAGTATAATTACATCACTTTCCCACTTCCTATTCTTCCCTCCCACACCCACCATGCTCAAGCTTCTTCCATGTTCTCTCAAATCTCAGACTGATAAAATTGATAGTCTCTTCTTCCCTTGGTATTGGTGAGTGCACACACACACACACACACACACACACACATTTGGTCTCTGTTGAACTCTGTTTTATATCCACTTGTACATTCTGGTGATGGTCTGTTTGCTATAAAGAGAAGCTTCTTGTGAGTGAGTCTATGTATCATCTTTATCTTCTTAGAAAAACAGCTCTTTGATTCATTGGTTCTTTTTTCTGTTTTCTTTGTTTTTATTTACTTCATTTCTGCTTTAATTTTTATTATTCTTTGCCATCTTCTTTTTAGGGGCTTTGTATATTCTTGTTTTTCCCAATTCTTGAGTTGAATCACTAGGTAATTTATTTGTATATAGGCATACTAGAGTTTCATTTGCTGTCAGTTTTAACTTTTAGTATCCAATGGTCATATGGGATACATGGTATTTTTCAATTTTCTATATTTCTTAAGGTTTCCTTTCTCTCCAGGCATATGTTCTATTTGGGTGAATTAAATACTATTTGATGTTTAGGTGGAATATTATTTTAATTATCTGTTAGGTCTTTGAATGAGGATATCATTTAGTTCTGAGGTTTCTTTTTTTATATTTTCTCTTTACACCCATTTATTGAAAAATGATATTTGAAATAATCTGCTATTATTGAATCTGTATTGATCTGTGTCTTTAATTCTGTTAGATTTATCTTATGAAATTGGGTGCACCCAAATTTGATGAGTGTGTGTATATGTTAAGTCTTCTAATTTTTCTTAATTGACACTTTAATGAGTATGAGGTACACATCTTTGTGTTTCCTGATTCATTTTAATATGAAAACTATATTCCAGATATTAGGACAGAAATACCTGCTTGCTTCCTGATGTTATTTACTTATAATACTTTTTCCATACATTCATTATAAGATAGTACCTGACTTTAAATCTATGATGAGTTTTTGTGTAGACAATAGATATTTGGATCTTGTTTCTTAATTTGTTTAGGTAGCCTTTGTCTTTTGATAGGAGTGATTGGAGTGTTGAGGCCATTAATATTTGAAAGCTGTGCCTCAATTGGAATATTTTCTTTCCTTTCTGTTTTGTGGCACTTCAGTGTCCTTTGTATTTCCTTAAATTATCACTTTGTTTCCTTTCTGAATGTCTCCTCATACACTTCTTCCTCTCTTCAGTTAGAAGTGTCTACTCAGTAGTCTGTTTAGAATTTTTTATTTGATATTACTGTTTTAGGTTGCTGGGATCATGCAAAATTTTTGTTTCTCCTTCAGCTAAGGCAGACAGTTCCACTGGGCACATGAGTACCGGTTGCCATACATGGTCCTTTAATATTTGAAGTTCATTACTTCAGGTTTTCAGAGTTCCATTTGATAAATCAGCAGTTTCTCAGGTTACTTTTCATTTCTAAATGATTTGCATGCTCTCTTGTATCTTTCAATATTTTTACTAGTCCTGTATTTTGGAGGTTTTACTACCATATGCTATGTAGTCTTCTTTTCTGATCTTGTCTGATTGGGGTTTTGTTTGATTTTCATTTCAGTATGTATATGTCTTTCCTTACTTGGGTGAAAAAGTCCTCTGTGATATTTTCATAAATCTGGTCTATGATATTGATGTAGAATTCTTTTTCCTCATTTATGCATATATAATTCAAAGATTTGATACTATGATGAAATTTCAAATTTCGTGCCATGTTTTTCATATTATTTGTATTTTCATATTATTTGATAATTTTGTCTAAATTTTCTACTTTTTATTCACATCCTCATATTCTGTCTTTTATTAGATTGGTAAGACTTTCCTCTGATCTTTCTAATTGGGATACTGAAGCTTTGAGTATTATCTTTATTTCAACCATTGTTCTGGATCTAGTTCTTTGTGTGTGATGATGGATCCAAAGGGAATACTTGGGGGGACAGAAAGGGGGAGAAGTGACTTAGCCATCCAAGATCATGAACAAACAGAGGGCCACAGTATTGGGTCTGGAACAGGCTTGTTGGCTTCTAGAGAAAATGAAGTAGCAATCTAGTCAGCAAAGGTATCTGGGAAAAAATGGATATGATGCTTCTTGAATGTCTAAAGCAAGACATGGGGTTAAAGACAGAAGTAGGGCATAGTGGAGTGGGACAAGGAAGAAGAGACTTACCCAGCAATGGAGACTCACAAACCCAGAGGGTTGTAAGCTGGGATCTGGAACAAGTCTGTGGTTTATGGATGGCATTGGTTGGGGCAAAGGTATAAAAGAGAATCAAGAAAGGTGGCAAACAAACCTAAAACAATTGTAATTTTGTATTTAGACAAATGTATCATTTACTATTACTAAAATGTTTAATAACATGATGATTACTCCTTGCTCTTCTATATGGTAGTGATAGGGTTCCTAAATGCATAATTAAAAATTCATATTTCTGTGTGGCATTGAACCCAATGTTTCATGTTTTAAGAGGAAGGGGCTCTATGTATCTGCTACTCCAATGACACTATTTTCCTTTTTCTTTTTGTTTATCATCAAAAATAAGGCGAATATTTCCATGATATAAAATTCCTATTTCTTTAGATATCTCATTCATAAGAAGGGTGGACAAAAGTGGTTACATGTTTTGCAGCACACCTCTAACTAGATCTTCCCGCTCTGTGTTGCCATAGACTCTTGAGCACCGAAAGTCAATCTAAAGTGATCATATTTTTCCAAACTGCAGTGAAATCTCTCACATGAGTTTTTCATGTGCAATAATCTTTAGAATGGGAATATTATAGGTGATGCAAAATGAACCTCTGCTTTTTATGAAAAAGTTGAAGTCAGTCTAACCATGCCAGATTTAAATTCTGTTTTTGTTGTGAGTGATATCTGTGGTGTATATCAGTAAATATGAAGTGAGCCATACACCAGAGAATACTTCACTATTGATCCACAAACCAATTTTATTATTTAATCCACTTTTATAAGACAGGGGCTCTATCACTTGAGAACATTTTCAGTCTTCATTTTTCCATAGGAAGGGTAATGTCAATAGTATCCCATGTGTTTTCTTTCTTGTTTTATGTGAAAGGAGAACTAGTTTCCTTTTCTTTCTTTTTTTGATTTTATATATATATATATATAATTTCATTTTTCTCTTTCATCTTTTTATTTAAATTTTCTCTTTTTATGGTTTTTATTTAGCTATACATTTTTCTACACTCCCTGGTCTTCATCACCTATCTCCTCTTACCCTCTCCCATGACCTCCACACTCTCAATTTACTCAGGAGACCTTGTCTTTTTCTCCTTTCTATTGAAATCCATGTATGTCTCTCGTTGGGTACTTTTTGTTGTCTAGGTTCCCTGAAGTTGTGTTTTTTTCTTTGCTTTATGTCTAAAAGTCACTTATGAGTGAATACATATTATATATGTCTTTCTGGGTTAACTCACTCAATTTGCTTGTTTTCCTAGATCCATCCAGTAGCCTACAAATTTCAAGATGTCATTAATTTTTATCACTGTGTAGTACTCCATTGTGTAAATGTTCCACATTTTCTTTATCCATTCTTCAGTTTGTTTCCAGGTTCTAGCTATTATGAATAATGGTGCTATGAACATAGTTGAGCACATTTTCTTGAGCACATTTGATTGAGCATCCTTTGGTTATATACCCAACAGGGGTATTAACATGTCTTGAAGTGGATTGTTTCTATTTTCTGGAAAATTGCCATACTGGTTTCCAAAGCAGATGAATAAGTTTTCACACCCACAAGTGATGGAGGTGTATTCCCCTTACCCCATATCATCTCCAGTATAATCTGTGATCAGTGCTTTTGAACTTGCCCATTCTGACAGGTATAAGGTGGAATCTCAAAGTCGATTAGCTTTGCATTTCTCTGAGGGCTAAGGATGTTGAGCATTTCCTTAAGTGTCTTTTCGCCTTCTGTGATTCATCTGTTGAGAGTTCACTGTTTAGTTCTGTACCCCATTTTTTATTGAATTATTTGTTCTTTTGATGTCAAGTTTCTCGAGTTCTTTGTATATTTTGGAGATCAGTCCTCTGTCTGATGTGGGGTTGGTGAAGATCTTTTCCCAGTCTGTAGGCTACCATTTTGTCTTGTTGGCAGTGTCATTTGTTTTAAAGAAACATCTCGGTTTCAGGAGTTCCCATTTATGTATTGTTGCTCTTAATGTCTGTGTTTTTTGCATTATATTTAGGAAGTGGTTTCCCATGCCAAAGCATTCAATTGTACTTCCCACTTTCTCTTCTATAAGATTCAGTGTGGTTGGTTTTATATAGCAGTCTTTGATCCATTTGGACTTGATTTGTGCATGGCAATAGATATGGTTCTATTTGCATTCTTTGACATCTTGATGTCCACATTATGCTAGGACCATTTGCTGAATATGCTTTCTTTTTTTTCCATTTTATATTTTTAGCTTCTTTGTCAAAGATTAGGTGTTTGTAGGAGTGTGGATTGATATCCGGGTCTTCAATTCAATTTCATTGGTCCTCCTGTCTGTTTTTATCCCAATACCAGGTTGTTTTCAGTACTGTAGCACTATAGTAGGGTTTGAAGTCAGGAATTGTGATGCTTCACGAAGTGGAAAAGTAGTTTTCTGTCCTAGTAGAAAGACATTGAGTGAATTATTAAGTGATATCTATATGCATGTCTACATATGCAGTAATAGTTTTATAACAAACCAACATCCATAGCGACTTTCTCAGGCCTACCCTTCCCAGTACGGTGTATGAGCAACATGCAGAGTAGATAGTTTATTTAGGAAATGATTTTACCAGTGGTTATGTCCATGGGTGATGACAATAGCAATTGAGTTTTTACCTCATTGCATCATAGGTAAGAATGGGAATTATAGTCAGATCTAAAATAGCTCATCACGACCTAACCTCAGAGGCAATCAGAGAGGGCAGGCAGCATTGATTTCACCTCTCTTTTTACCTTTGACCTTTCTTTTCTGATACCTTGCAAGTCTTTAGGAGAAACATTGTCCTGGTAGATTTCCATAATTTTAGGGAAAATTGAAAGGTATGATGATCATTGATTCAGGTTCTCTCTGATATACTGTTCGATCCCTACCTGGAGAAGTACACCCTTTTATCTGGGAAAGACTTGTGTCACAACAAAATACTTATACTATCTTCAGATTGATTATGCTATCATTATTTCAGAAAATTCGTATCTTTGGAACTTATTTATGATAGGCACTGATTTGAGCAATGGCCTGCTTTGCCGTTAGTCAGAATTGTTGTCACTATACATGGCCACCTACTTTAAGGTATCAAATGCTAATTTCTTTCATTCTTTTACTCAAAGTAAAAGAGTCCCAAAGAGATGAAGATTTCCTGATGCATTTGCTATATTTCAGTACTATAGATATTGATTTACCCAAGAAGATTATTTATAAATATTATATTTTATAGACTAATTTACTGATATATGTTTTACTATTGATTCAATCACAGGAGATCAGCCTAAGGACATCTTTTCATCAGGGTAAGAGTTTAAGGTCTTCGAATATGAATATTAAATTGTAATTAGAACCAGGGGAAAGAAGCTAGTGCTTATTGAATGTTATTCACTAGATTCCATCAGAATCATATATTTAATGAATTTAATCCTTATGACTAAGTGTCTTACCACTTTAGCAGAGGTCATCTAGAGAGTTTTATTAATTCTATGATCCCTTAGTTAACAAGTTTCCAACTCATGACTGAACTGTCAACCTATGCATTCTCTTCCTCCTCTGGCTATATTGAGATGGTCACACATAGAAAGCCAGTTTTCTTATGACTCAACTCTGGGATAGAGTTTTCCTGAGAAACATACCCATAACTCCATAGTTTTTCTTAACCTTTTGAACGTTCCTGTTAGACACTACATGAGTACATTGTACTACTGTCAAAGATTAGAGGGGGAAACCTCTCATAACTGTGTCCATTGTGGCATAGTTTTGAAATGAGCAGGAAGAGAGAAGGCCGATAAGAATGGTAGTGCATGTCCACCCACACCAAGTTCTGCTCATCACATTGAGCATCTTTTTAAAGGACTTTTTTAACTTATGTATTTTTTTCTTCAAGTTTCTGGACCTCCTGAGTGAGGGAGGTTTTTTCTTTTTCTCAAGTCTTTGTTTCCCTGTGACTTTATGCACCTTGAAATTTTTACTGTACATTTATTTTTCTTCATGTTTCCGAATGTGTAGTTTAGAATTTTTATCTGCCAGGTGTTGCTTATTGTTTTACTAGAGAATCCCAGATCTCAAGAAAAAAATTCTGAGCACAGCAACCTAGATTCACTATTATATGAAAATAGTTATTCTTATGGAGAATCCAAAGCTAAAAAGCAGTATTCTGTGGTGGTGGATATACAAATAACCCAATTCACATTCACATGTGTTCCTTCACTAAAAGACCAGTCAGTATTTGGCTGATAGTTCAGTAGGAAAATATGGGAGTGGGTCAAGTGTTCCAAGTGAAAAAGAACAAGAATGGCATTAAAACATGAGCCCAGTGGTGGATGATTTAAATGCCTTTTCAGTGGATGGACAATTTCAAAATGAGCATCATTGAGATCAATATGACTAAGAGTTTGAACTCATGATGATCTTTTTAACACAAAATCATTTACATAGAATGTTGACAATCATCTAGGACTGGATAGGCATGAAAGTAATTTGAAAACTATGAAGCCTTTTGTGCTTAATGGCTAGAAATGTACTATCCAGGTTCTCCTATTGAAACTTACTTGGGCAACATGAGTCTTTATAGAAAAGAGGAATGTGGTGTCACAGAGGGCATGCTAGAGAAAAATCAGCTTCAAGGATCTGAATAAAAAAATCTTTGCTGCTTCTTTTAGTTATCTTTGCCAAAGTCTTATATATCTTTTCCAGATAGGAATGTGGAGCAATGCAATTTTAGAAATTAGTAACATGTATAGACTTGGGATATATGTTGCTGATCCTCCATTTAGCTTATTTGCTGGAACCAGAGAACTAGCTGCCTTTCAGTTTCTTTGAGCCTATACTTTCAGAAACCTGCACCTTCCTGGGATGAATATTTAATAGCTGGAGATCATCACTGAAGACTGCAGAAGAGGGAACAAGGAAGTGGTATCGTATGGAGGGAAGCCATCTAGGGATTATAGAGGCAAACAGAGGCAAAAGTCCAAGGGATCTGTTTCTCTAGAAGTCTCTGCCATCAACCAAGCACATATGAAGATTTTTAAGTGCTTGGTAGTTTGGGAATAACCATGTAGGAATCACAACTGAGTTATTCATATGGCAATGTTTTCATGCCTCTGTAAAAAGCATCCCTAACCTCGATGTGTACATTTGTTTGCTTGCTTATAACTTTAGTGGTCAAGGATTTAACATGTTTTTCATGACTTCATTAGCTGTTTTACAATGAACAGATGTGATGGTTTCCTTTTAATGATTATTTTCCATGCTGAGTAATGAAGGCTTTCATTTATTAGTTACATAGCTTGGTGCTTTGTTAATGGAGTAGAATGACGACATTTTGTTATTTTGCTTTATTTGGGGCTATTATTTTCACTTAAATTAATGGTGAAAGAGTATGTGAGCAATTGATTGTAATTTGTGTGCAAGCATCAGGGCAGACAGTTTTCAAAACAAATTATTTTGAGGTTCCAGAAATAGATTGACCGACACTATTTGACGTGGAGGAGTCTTTCTTAACAAGTGCAGAGATTAGGAGAAGTGGAGGCAGAAAGTAACAAGTAAACAAGTTTTATAAACCAGACATATAATAACAATAGAAACAACATTTACTATTGTAATAACTAACAATTGGGGAAAGGTGTTTGACCATTGCTCACCTATTTTGCTGTGTGCCTTTGCTTGGCAGACATCACTTCAATTCGGTGTCACTGATTTCTGTGTGTTCAAGAACTGAGGACAGAGTCAATTTTGAAACTCAGGTAATCACAGCTTTTTTTGAGATAAATTCTTGTGCTGAATTTCTCCTTTGTGGGGGTTGACAAGTTAGGACTTGTCAAAATGTTATCAATTTAGATGGACAATTGACTGGAACTTTAATAAATTTATGACAATATTAATCTATTGACTGGTAAAAGGGCCAAAACTTAAAAAACACCTTAAGATCATGAAGCCAAAATGAGGTAAGTATCAACAGAAAAATTATATTTGTATAGTATAACTACAGTGATGGGAATTTAAACTTTCGGGATATTTGGACAAATAAACAGTAGTGGTTTGATCTTTTATTTCTCATAGCATGACTTTCATAATTTTTAGGCTTCTCTAAATATGTGGACTAGTCTGTTTTGTTACTTAAGATATCTCATCAATAGCTCACATTTCTAAACCATGTATTGAAGAGTACAGAAATTAGCATTACTTAAAGTTCATTGTAAAAAAAATCTTTTGCTTATGATACTAACTCTTAAGGATTTTTCTGTGCCTTGATACTTCATTTAGAAAAAATACTAAAGTCTTTAATATTTAGAAATTCAGTATCTTTCTCTCAAATGTAGCATAATAGCTTTTCATTATTTGCTTTAATGATATGTGGAAGCCAGGCATCATGGCACACAGAGGCAGGTTTAACATTCCATGAGTTCCAGTACTGCCTGGACATAATGAGTTCCATCTCAGGTTTGCAGTGGTTATATAATGGTACAAAAGAGAATGCTTTAAAGCTCTTCATATACTTGCATACGTTTGCATGTCCTTCAGCAAGGAACAAGTGTTTCCCTTTCCTTGCATCTGCCCCAGATGAGCTGTCATTTGTTTTACTGATCTTGGCCATTGTGACTTAGGTAAAATGATATTCAAAGTGGCTTAGATTTACATTTCTTTGATGACTAAGCATGTTGAAGATTTCCTGAAGAACTTTTCAGCCCTTTGTGTTCTATGTTTTGAGAACTCTCTGCTTAGATCTGTATCCTGATTTTAAAATGTGCAGTTACTTAGTTCTTGGTGGTTTAGATGCTAATTCCCCTATCAGATGTGTAATTGGCAATGGTCTATTCTTTCTCTATACTGCCCCTTTGTTTGCATGATGCTGTCCTTTGCTATTCAGAAGCTTTTCATGAGGTTCCAATTGCTTGTTTTGGGTTTTAATGCCTGTGTTATTGTTATCTGGTACAGAGGTCATTGCCTGAAACAGAAAAACTTTTTCCAGACATTTTCTTCCTTCTCAATCAAAGTTTATGGTCTTATGTTAAAGCCCTTGATCCATTTGCAATTGAGATGCATGCAGGGTGATATATATGGATCATTTTAGATCTTCTATGTCCAGCCATCCAGTTTGACCTGAACCATTTGTTGAAGATGCTGTTGCTACATGGAATTCCTCAGACATAACTGGTTATGGACAGGGCCATTGGTCACAGTCCACAAGAATATAGGAAGAGTCTATTGCTTAAGAAACCACATAATAATTCATTTAACATAGAAAATATGGATTGGTGCTCATCTAGAATCCTCACACCTGCCAACAAATGTTCCTGAACTGGAAGGTACACTTCATTCTACCAAAGGAGAAATATAATCATCATTATCACCAACTATAACCCTGAGACATACAACAGTGACCTGCCTGCAACATATCCTGGTCCCATAGTAACACAAATGTTATGGGTGTAACGAATTACTTTTTGGTTGGACATAAGGACTGCATGAGATGGAATACAAACCTGCTACTGTTAAAGAGGACATGAACTTGTAACTAGAAGGGGTACGGCCCTACATGCAAACTTAACACTACTATACTGCTAAAGGAATATAGCAAGAAACCGAGTCATATCACTAAGCCCATAGTTCATTGCTTTGCCCATTCCTTATCAGAGAAGTTTTCTCTTGCAGCACAGAGACCAACAACTGGTCAAAATGCAGAGAGTGAGAGACTTTAGAGTACCTAATGATCAATTGGATGTTTTAATCAAACCTGAAACTTCAAGGCTCAGCTTTTATGTAATAAAAGAAGTGGGATGATCCTAAGAGGCAGTGGTTATGGAGAAGGTCAAGGAAACAGTGTCACCCATAAAAAACATGACCAAGACCAATGAACATATGAGCTCAGAGACTGTGTCAGTACACAGTTGACCTGCACAGGTTCCAACCAAGCAAGGTCCCAGCACTGAGAGGTGGTAGAGGACACAGGTTGCTACACATTACCAGGATACTCTTTGTAATTGATACCTGTTGGCAAAAGGAAATTCAACTTTCTGCTGGGAGCACCACCTGATGATGTGTGACTCTCCTCAGTATGTTGTGAATACCACTGATTAATGAATAAAGAAGCTGCTTTGGCTTGTGATAGGGCAGAATAGAGTGAGGCAAGGAAACAAAAAATGAATGCTGGGAGAAAGAAGGCGGAGTCAGAGACTTACCATGGCCTTGTGGTGAGGAAGGGTGCTATGGCTCCATTAAGAAAGATGTAGTAAAGATGCTTGGCTTCTTTAAAAACAATGACTTCCTGGTTTGCCAGCACAAATGGCTCTGACGATTTCAGGATTGTGAGAATTAAATGGAACATTTAAATGGGGTTTGTGAGCAGAGTGCTACAACTTGCTTAATGGCAACATAGACCCACTGGGCCTGAAAATGGGACAATGGGTCTGGCTCTCAGAGGCAGTGAACATGCCTCTGCCATGTTGGACTGGACAGACCCAACAGGTAATACTGCTTAGTGTTAAAAAAAATGCTCCTGGTCAGAAAATAATTACAGGTATGCAAGGAAAGCAGATGCAGACAGAAATAAACCTCTAAATGGATAAGAGTGTATTTTATAAAAATGTATGTAGGCTTGAGAGAGAGAAGAAAAAGAGTATAGAGTTATAAATGGAAATAAGTAGTTTTAAAAATAAAACAAATTCGTGCTCGCTTCGGCAGCACATATACTAAAATTGGAATGATACAAAGAAGATTAGCATGGCCCCTGCACAAGGATGACATGCAAATTTGTGAACCATTCCATATTTTTTTTGCTGGAGGATACAAACCTTTTAATCTGGACACTTGTCACCTTATGGTTTCAATGTTGGATAGAGATATGTCTGGCACCATGGGCTTCAATGAATTTAAGGAGCTCTGGGCTGTGCTGATGGCTGGAGACAGCACTTGATCAGCTTTGACAGCGATAGGAATGGGACAGTGGATCCCCAGGAGCTGCAGAAAGCACCAGTGGGAAGATGACCTTTGATGACTCCATCGCCTGCTGTGTCAGACTGAGGGCTCTCACAGATACCTTTTGAAGACGGGATTCTGGTCAACAAGGAATGGTGAATTTCTCGTATGATGATTTCATTCGGTGTTTCATGACCATCTAAGTCAAGAGGAAGCTGTCTGAATATACTCAACATTCCAACTGGAGCCCGCCCTCGCTTTCTCCTGGCCTTCAGTGCTGTGTGCAGGTTTCCACCAACACTCTCCGACAACCGCCGAATGGGATCATGACTTTATATACAGCTGAAGCTTCATTTTTAATTTTGATAATAAATTCTTGAAGTTCAATAATATAAGAACAAGTCTGTTGTACCAGTCAGAACCTCCTTGAGCCATTATTAACCATGCCTTAGTTTCCTACTGTCTTTTATATAAATTTAAGTATGAAAAATATTTAAAGCAAATTATATATTTTCTCATGAGATATGGAATCTTTTCATCACGCTTAGCTGCTGTTCTTTCCTGCCCTGAGGAATGTGGTTAAATGCTTTGTGGGGGGCATTCTTTTATAAGTGACATGGATCCACAGGGGTGCAATACAAACCATTGCATATAATAGAAAGAAACTATAAGCTTTAGAACTCACAGGGTTTGAAAGCCTTGAGTGGACAGAGATATTGAATGACTATCATCTGCCTCTTTAAAAACTTATAGATAATTTGAGGGGCAAAAATACCATCACCATGTTCTTCTTTGTCATCCATCCAAACTTTGTTCATTATACTTAAAAGTCTTGTATATTATAAGCTTAAAATTGCCAGAAAAAGACTAAAGGGAAATAAAAATATATTAACTGCTCATTTTTGAATAATGGGATTCTAGATGTCTTTAATTTCCTTGATGTATTTCCCTATCTCACAAATTTTTATAATGTGTATACTTCCATTTTAAAACTGATGTTGGGGGTGGAGAGACAGCTCAGCAGTTACAAGCATGCACTAATCTTGCAGAGGATTCAAGTTCCCAGCGCCCATGTTGGGTGGTCCAACTACTGCCTCTGGCCTCTAAAGGCACCTACATTCAGATGCACATAAGTGTATATGCACACACATAATTAAAAGTAATAAAAATAAGTAAAACCAGAAAAAAGTAAAACAAAGTCTCTAAGAGACAGAGTACAGATAATCATAGATTAAAGGAGTAAAGAAAAATAAGCCATGTAAAGATGGAAAATACATAAAGAGTACAGATCATGTATATTAACATGTTTTCTTTAAATTTCTGACTGTGAATGAGCTAAATACAGAGACATTTTATGGTACAGGTTGCTAAGCTAAACCAACATATATATTTTAAAGGTATCTTGACTTCAAAATTTCAGTCTAAGAATATGTTGCTTTGAAAAAGAGGTTCGGCTTCTGTTTCCACAGAGGATGAGAACCTACGGATTCCTTCCAGGCTAATGTGGTTAGATGGACTAAGAACCCCAAAAGATCTCTGTAAACACCCAAAATTAATTCTTCCAACAAAAATCAGGAAGTAGTTTGGAGAGAACTACACTCAAATTTCCTAAATTATTATTTATATTTTTTTAAATTTAAAGGGAGATACGCTTTAGAGATGAATACTTTGCCTTGGTATGGATCTTGGTTTATTGATAGAAATTCAAGGTCAATTTTGTTGTATGTATATTTCTCCTCTCGATTGTGTTTGTGCAGCTCATTTTAAAATGTAATGTGTAATAAACACAGGTTAAAAGATAGTCATCTATAATAGTCAAGCTTATAGTCATGTTTGTTAGGTTTTCTAGATGTACAGGGATATATTTCAGATGACCAGATATTCTTCAAACCTTTCAAAGACTAACAGAGTATGGCATTTAAAATGTGTTAAGAACTTAAGACTTTTCATGACAATGAGACACGTCTACTCCTGGCAACATTAATCTACTTCAAGAAGATAATGGGCACCAAAAAGTCTCTTTATAGAGTTTGTTAGCCATTTGGACAAGAAACTGCCTTTGCCTGGACTGCTTGATGTTATGCTGTATGAACTGAACATGAGGATTCCCAGAAGAATAACTGATGAACTTGTCTAAAGAAGGTAAGATAGTTCTTCAGGGTTCCTGCTTCATGAAAGAGTCTGTCAGACATTCTGCAGGACACAGAAGGTAGCAACTGATGGACTTTGACATTACAAGGCAGAACAGATCTTCAAATTTCTTTCTTTGTGGAAAAGTCTGCCAGATACTCTTGCATGTAGTTTGAAAATGGATGCCACAATATTATAGAAGAACTTTGGGTGACTGTCCCAAAATGTCTCTATCAATTCTTGAGTTTTGGAAGTTGTTTACAATGCATTTCCTGTTAACTTAGGTAATATTATATCCTTCTGGAGTCTTTGATTGAATTGAAGAATAGGTAGTTAAAATTATAATTTTCCTTAGTTATTATAAAAATAAAATACATAAATATTGTAACTATAATTCTTGCTTGATACCTGTTTTTTTATATGTAATTTTACTATGATAAAGTTAAAACCTTCCTCTTTATTTAGACAGAAATGGAGAGGTGGTTTGGGATTCCTGTCAGTATGCTGTGAATTCCTTTGGTTAATGGATGAAGAAGCCACTTTGTCCTGTGATAGGGCAGAATAGAGCTAGGCAGGAAAACTTAACTGAATGCTGGGAGAAAGAAGAAAGAGTTAGAGAGATGCCATGCAATTGCTGGAAAAGATAGATGCCAGAACCCTGCCGGTAGGCCATGACCTCGTGGTGATGCACAGATTAATAGAAATGGGTTAATTCAAGATGGAAGAAATAGCCAGTAAGAAACCTAAGGTAATAGGCCAAGCAGTGCTGTGGTTATAGACTCTGTGTAATTATTTTGGGTCTGGGTGGCCAGGAAATGCATGAGCAGCCTCCACTAACAACTAGGTAAGTCAAAGACACTCCAGAACAGACACTATGACCAGCAGTAGGAGATCAACACAAAGCAAACACTGTTGGATTTTGTGATTGTGGTATCATTGAGAGCTGTTGTTTTTTGTTGTAGCATTTTTGTGTATGATTATAAGTTTATACTTTCAATTTGGGTGTAGATTTGAGAGAGAAAGATTATGAACTTGGAAGGGTAGGAAGATAGGGAAGAAGACATTGGATTGGACCAAAATATATTGTACATGTTAAATTTTTAAAGCAAAACTGGAGGAAAACTCTCTTCAGATATTTGAAGTATACATGGTTTGCACCAATTATACCCAGTTCTAGAAACAGGCCCCTGGTACCTAAAGGTAAAATTTCAATTTTATCTCATTTTACACTTAGAATCTTTATCCTCAATTTTTTGCATCATATTTAACATTTCACGTTTTAAACAATGTATACAAAGTTGTTTCAGTGCTCATTTAAATCTCCAGCATCACTCTGAGATTCAGGAATTTAGGCATCCTGATTCTGGGTGTACTAGTTTGCAGGTTTCTTCCTTTTTGTTTTGTTAATTATTGAGTCAGCTTTGGAGTTAGTGAATTCAAGGCAAATTCTCTACCATTCAACCATACATGCTGTCCTTCTAGTCTTATTGTGAGTAGCTATACATAAATTCTTTAAGGTTGGTTTCAGGATACAGTCAATTAGGCTTTTTGATTGATTTCTTTATCTATTTTATAAATGTTAGGGACAGACTGACGTTTATTTCAACAGTATTTGAAGACTTACAAATCCTCCACTGTCATAATGACATTGATGCTTCATCACAGAATCTTTCTGTTTAAGGCTACAAGTTCATGTGACTTAAATATAATATGATAACAATCGATGTTATGCTATTTCATTGTTATGATGTTTAGAGACTAGGGAATCTGGATGAATTTTAAATTGTCTTTCCAACCTCATATTGATGCATTAAAAAGGGTCAGTGTATAATTGCAGAAGGATAGCTCCTCTTCTATTGTCGAGTGTAAGTAAGTATCTGAATGATTCCAGATATAGAGTAAATATTCTGATGCTTTCCTTCATATTGATGCTTGTTATGCGCTAATGATACTCTCTTCACTGTGGAAGAATTTATAATTTTATTGAATTTTTATAGAAATATGGTTTATAGAAACAAAGATCCACTGATTCCTTTAAAATTTTGTGAAACTATTTTCTCTATCTCTAATTTTTTTAAAAACAGTATTTTTGCTTTTTAATTTTCTAAATCTATTTTCTTTATCTCTAAAATTTGACAAAACTATTTTTACTTTGTATATCCTACTTTTTGTAAACAAAACTGATTCTAAAATATTTCAGTTTTTCTCACCCTGACATAGTCTTTATTTTATCACTCTAAGCATCTTATACTAGTACTAAATTTATTTTGTCAAAGGATGGTTTTTAAAATCAAGTGCTTTAGTATAGGAAGGACACATCATGATTATTTAAATATGTTTTTAAAAGTGTTTTTCAGTTTTGGTTAGGAATATACATTTCATTTTATGAGTTTAGTTCCTTGTTGAATTGTGTAGAGAGCATTTTCTATTTCTGTTTCCAGCCTTGGTTTTTAGCACATGTGATTATATGAAAGAAACAGACAGGTCGATCAGCTTAGCTATGAAAATATTCTGAGTTTAAAATATTCTCTTATTTTTAACTTTAATTGAATTCACAACAAATTTAATTCAATTTAATTGAAATTCAGCTATGTTCTCATTATTATGTTTCATTATTGTTATGAATTTTAGCAAGACATTCCTGAGAATATTCTGCAAAATGGTATAGATGACTTCCAAACAATGGCTTCCAAACAATATGAAACTACAGAAGCACAAGAAGGTAATACAGACATTTATCTTGTAAGATCATTGAGCAGGGGCTTAAAGCATGGAGACAGATACCTTAGCCAAATAGGATGACATATTTAGTTTATTTTAAACCAAACAGAAGTGAAGCCTCAATGCTAGAACAGAGCCTCTGATTCAAAGGTTGAAATAGAATTCAGTAAAAGAGTTGCCTTTGATTTTAGTTTATTTAGTTTTTGATAATTTCATGCTTATCTATTATAGTTACATCATTTTACACTCCCAACTCTTCCTCCACCCCTTCTTGTGCCAGAGTCTTTATAAAGTCTCGGTGTGACTTCTCTTATATACTATTGGTAAAGACACATTGTATGTGTGTTTGCTTGTGTATGTGTGTATTTGTTTAGTGTGGCTTAATTGTACATGTGTTTAGGACTGACATCTGGATTTACATAGCCTATTATAGAGCTCATCTCTGTAGAATCAACTGAATTATCTTCTTTTAGCAGCCACTGAGTTCCTACAAATCTCCATTGAGGGGTTGTGCATTGTCAGATTTTCTTCATCTGTAGACTGCAGTTTCTGTCCTTCCCAGTCCCACAGCTACTCACTCTCAAAGGAACACATAGAGGCTTATATTAATCATAAACAGTTTGACCTAATATCTCAGGATTATTATTAACTAGCTCTTACATCTTAGACTAACCCATAATTCTTGTTTATGTTTAGCCATGTGACTTGGTACTTTTTCTCAGTACAACATTCTCATCTTGCTTCATCTATGTCTGGCTTGTGACTTCATCTCTGCCTTTCCTCTTTCCAGAATTCTTAAAATCTGCTTGCCCACCTATGTTTTCTGCCTGGCTCATGACCGATCAGAGTTTTATTAAACCAGAACGAGTGATAAATCTTTACAGTGTACAAGAGCATTCTTCCACAGCGTTTCCCCCATTTTTGTATATAAGAGCATACTCCCACAGCTCATTTCAATGAAGAAAATCAATTCTTTTCCAGTGCCCTTCATTTCTATGTGAATATATGTATGTGTGTGTTTGTTTGTGTGTGTGAGTGTATCTGTGTGAGCACATGATAAATGTTCTCAAATCTATGACTCCATAAAAGGCAGATTTTAGAAATCTTGGCCATTTATGGGAGGTGCTTTGATTTCTAGATGAATTAGAGAAATATTTGTATAGCTTGAATCTGGCAACATGTGGTATCTATACTGGTATTTCTATAACTAGGTCATTTAGTGAGGTATGTAAATATTCACCTATAAAGTATATTTAATTGAAATACTTAATACAATTTGATTTTTCTTAATTCTAATTATGAATGTAGTTTAATCTATTTCATGGAACATTGTGTATCTAATTGCTCTTTTTATTTTTAAATAAAAATGTGTGGATATGTCAGAAGAACCAGAATTAGAAACTATACCAGATTTAAAACAGGAAAATGAAGATGTTTTTAGTATGAATGAAGAGTATCAAAAATTGGTATGTAACTGTTTAAATTTAAATTTCTTACTTTATCCTGTTGGTTTAATTATCCTACTGTAGGACAAAGGAAACTATATTTCATGCTACTATATGCCGTCAACAGACGTTAATTTAAGAGGAAAAGGAAATTTTTTACCTATTATAAATCACATGGTATTCTTAGAATACAGTCACACAGTCATTATCTTTTGGTGTTCATGAAATAATTATGTGATTTTTATTTGTGATCTGTATTAAGTCCTTTACATGACTGGAGAGTCTCATTTCTCTTATTTTGAAACAGTGGATGATATAAAGTTAAAGACTTCAGATTTGGGTTCATTTCTTAAAGCTTATTCTTCCTGCAGAAACTAAATTTGTGATATGGTGGTTATACTCAGTCATTACAAAGAGCAATTTTTCCTCATGGTCATTGGATTATTTCAAGGTACTCAATATATGAGATATTATGGTCATGTAACCAACTAAACTGCCATAAAAAGAATTTTTGCATCCAGAAAGGAGGCTTATTTTTGAAGGAATAACTAAATATTTTCTCCACTAAATGAAGAAAATCAATTATTTTTACATTTCTGTCCAGTGTTTGTAATGGATATATGTATTGGGAATTGAGTTAAAGTGGAGAATTCACATAGATTCACAGCATTAAAGATTTGACTTTTCTACCATCTGTTCAGAGACACAATGTTATATATTCCATGAACAGTAAGGTTGTTCTGAAGACATTTTTAATATCTTAAATCTATGAAAATCTCTATAGTGAATATGTACTATGTTTAGATATTAAGCGCTGACTATTCCAGATAGAAGCCTTTGCAGTAGTGGTAGAACACAAAACAAGTAAAAAGGAAACATTTTAATTCAGACAGAAGCATTTTGCTGTGAAGAAAACATATGGTAGAAGGTATGGAGGTATATTTAGGGGAGATTGTTTTTAGTACAGGGTAGGAATGGGAATGAGTTTTTTCATCAGAAATCTAAGTATGAAGGCTAACATGGTTTAGAAGATGAGTGTGTGTCCACTCAGTGAATGTTAGTTAGGATAGCATGACTGAGCATATAGAACAGTCAACAGCATCTTCTCATAACTTCTAAAATTCTTCAATGAAGAGAAAGCAAGATTTGATTATCCTTATATACATGGAGAAGAAAATGTGAAATGTGTTTGGGGCAGATTTCTGTTCACTAGAAACATTTTCAGACTAAAGCTATATAGTATTCCAATGTTATTGTTTTAAAATAATATAAGGAAAAATATTTGTTTACATCATCATTTTGATCCAGTTTTTTCATATGCAAGAAATTAGCAAAATATGTCAGTTCTATTATGTCATTTTGCTGAAATTAAGCTCATTCTGTCTTGTTCCCTTCACAATAAGCATGATGCAATATAAATGCTTTTTTCATGATACATATCTCCAATTGTGCCTAAGAATAAACATAACTTCATTGCATAACAGCTCATTATTAGTATTAATCTTGTACAAGAGACATTGCCTTACTAAGGAAGTGAAAATTTATGTCATTAAGAGCTAACGATTTTCCTAGAAATACAAATTAGCCTGTATTATAATATGAAATATTACCTTTATTGGCATTGACACATCAGGTATTACTCCAATTTTGGATGTTTATTCTCTGTTCTCTATTTTTTGTACATAATTGGTTGCCATGAGTAATGAACAATAGGTTTAAATTTGACTGTGTATATAATATTTCCCATTCAAATATATATAGTCTTTTATATATAGAGCATATATTCTTATGAATAATTTCCTTGAAGTCAAATATCACATAATATTCAGAGATAGAAAATAAGCCTTTTTTGATATACATTAATAATATCATTTGACAGAGCAGAGTATCTTTTACCCTAACCCACTGCAGGATTCTTCCAGAAAAGCTGCCCATTCTTCCAACATAGGAAATTATGCAGAAGAAAGTGAAATAAATCAAGGTAAGTATCATCATTAAGAAATTTTATGTAAGATGAAATGCTGATATGTTATTCTACCCAAAGAAATACCTGATTAAATTTATACTCAAATAAAAGACAATGAAATTTAAAGTAAAACCCATATGTTATATAATTGAGGTAGTTACCGAAGGATCTCTGAGTTCTCACCTATGTGACATATTTATGGCAATTCATGGGGCCCTTTTTCCATTGAGTGAACTAACATAACTTGAAGGTTTCGTGTGGTCACAATATGTCTAATTGAGACATTGCCTCTTCTCTTATTTGGAGACTACTTTTGGATTTATTTCATATACATATGTTTTAGGAAGCTTCTACAATAGTATGTTTCCGTATGGTTTTTCAAGTAGACTTTTATTAAATTCTACATCCCCATATTCCCACTGTGGCCCCACTCTTCCATTGCCCTTACCATTTGATCCTCATACTGTGTCTCTATTCCTATATATTCTATTTCCTATTATTTGAGTGAACCTCTCCAGAAGTCCTTTACTTGATACAGAATCATAGTTGTAGTATAGATTTTGGCATATATGTTGAAGGCTTAAATGTTAACACCCACATAAAAGGGAATATATGCAATATTTGACTTTGGAATCTGATCTCTACACTCACGATGAATTTTTTCTAACTTTCTACATTTATATGTAAATTTCATACTTTACTTTTTTGATAGAAGCAAAATAATGTAAATGCACAACATTTTCCTTATATACTCATAAGTCAAAGGACCTCTAGGCTGTTTCCTAAATCTGACTTTTGTAACTAGACCAATAATGCATATGTATGAGCAGGTATTTATGTAGTAGGATATAGAGTCCTTTGGGAATATGCCAGAGAGATGTATAGGTGGATGTTTAGAGGGTATCAATATCCAGCTTCCAAAGAAAATCCCCCAGTGATTTCCATAAAAGATGTACAGGTTTGCATTCTTGCAATAATGAATAAGTGTTCCATTTTTGCCATTTTCTCACAAGCATGAATTGACATTTCCTTAATTGATCTTAGCCTTTCAGACAGGAGTAAAATGAAATCTCAAAGTTTGCATTCTCCTGATGAATAATGATGTTGATCATTTATTTAATAGTTCCTCAGTCATTTTTATGTCGTCTTCTAAAAATTCTCTTTTTATTCATGCACAGCGTGTATATTGTGTTATTTATTTTCTGAGAGTCCAGTTTTTTCTTCTTTATATATTTAAGATACTTAGTATTAGATATTTGAATGTTAATATTTTTTCCCACTCTGTAGCCTGATGCTTTTCCCACCTGATGATTTTCTTTGCCATAAAGAGTGTTTCAGTTTCATGTGATTCCACTTATTAAATGTGGGTCTTAGAGCTGTGCTACAGGCCTCTTTAGAAAGTCTTTTCCTGTGCCAGTGAGTTCAAGCCTGTTCCATACTTTCTTTTCTGTCATATTTAGGGCCTGTGGTCTTATCTGAAATCTTTGATCCATTTGGAATTGAGTTTTGTCAGGGCAAGAAATATTGGTCTATGTGCATTCTTCTTCATCTAGCCATATAATATGCTCACCATCTTGAATTAGAGATATTTTTATCCAGTATGTATTTCTGTATTCTGTATCAAAACTTAGCTGTCCATTGGTGTCTACATCTATGTTCGACCATCATTTTGATTTCACAGAATAACAGGCCAGTTTGATGTTAAACTGTGCTGTAATAAAACATGCAATCTGGGACAGTGATTTCTGAAGACTCATGTAGTATTAAGTATCATTTTAACTCTTCACAGTTCTTTTTGTTTGTTTAATTGCTTGATTTTGATATATATATATATATATATATATAAAGCTGAAAGATTTTTTTTATGTCTTGTGGCTGTTATTTTCTAATTTCTCTGTCAAATTATGTTGGAATTTTGAAGGGGTTTACATTGAAGATATAGATTGCAATGAATATATAGATGTACATTTTGGTATATTTCAGTTACCTAAAGAGTAAATAATAGGTGTTCATTTTGAAAAAAAGGAATGAGAACTCATTGCCATTCCCAGCCTTCATAAAGGTAGCTTTGGAGTTGTCATTGTACTTGAGATTGATTATATATTCTTTCTGTTATAGTTTGGGCCGAAAAATGTCTGCATCCAGAGGTAAATGCCTTTTAATATTTATACTGAAAAAATACATGCAGATTGAAATCTAAAACATTAAATAAATTTCTCATTTCAAAATTCATTCAGCTGAGGGATTATAGTCATCAAATCTCCAAACCTGAAACTGAACCACAGCAATCTCAACCAGGTAAGTTTTGTAAGTCACACTCTCCTGATCATTGTATTTTAGTATATTTCCAATACATATAGTCATCCTGATAGCAATTATATCTTGATGTTAATGATGGTAGGGTTTCTCATAAGCAATGACATTATAAATGTAAACTCAACTTTAATATTTAATACTCATGTTTAAATGCCTTCACCATCCCAGTGTATAATCTCTCTGTTTATTAGTGATGTATACAAGTCAATCATAAGAATAATGATACTTCTCTAATGTTTGAACATGATTTCTTGATATCTACTTCTCAGAATGCAAACCTATATTCAAAGCTTTCAGAATGGACACATATTTGAGCTAAGTGATTCTGTTCACTCCTAAACAAACTACAATATACCACATCTTCAGGAAAGAAAATCAGCTTTTTTCTTGTTCTAGAACTCAGAGTGCCCTCCTTACCTTCATCTATAGTGCATTGCAATTTTTACAAGGAATAGGAAACATATTTATAAATCACTCTCAAATCTATGTAATTTAACACATCATACGCTATCATATGATCCCTGAAAGTACAGTTCAGCAGTTAAGAGCACTCTCTGGTCTTCTGAAGGTCCTGAGTTCAAATCCCAGCAATCACATGGAGGCTAACAACCATCTGTAATGAAATCTTAGGTCCTTTTGAGGAAGAGACTTGGTCAGTATTCCTCATCAACTTAGACCATAAAACCCAAAATGGACAAGTTCAACAGAACCACCACACACAAACTGCCCATGCATGCTTCATCATCGCCAGGGCATTAAAAACACTATCATATGGTGGAGCAGCCATTGAGAATCCTATTCCTTGTGTACATATCCTGCCTTGAAGAAGTTTCAGTTTCACGTGGTCCACTTATTAAATGTGGGTCTTTGCTACTGGTGGTCCCTTCAGAAAGTCTTTTCCTGTACCATTGAGTTCAAGCCTATTCCACACTTTCCCTTCTGGAATATTCAGGGTATCTGGTCTTGTTTTGAGACTTTTGATTCACTTGCAGTTGAGTAAGGGATGCAGGTCTATGTGCGTTCTTCTTCATGCAGCCATAACGTTTGGTCAGCACCCTGTATGAGAGCTGTGCTTAATCCAGTGTATATTTCTAGGGATTTTTAATCAAATATCAAGTTTCCATTGGTGTGTGGACTTAAGTTTAGTATTCAATTTGATTTTACTAACCATCATGTCTATTGTAATGCTAACATCACAGTGTTTCTATTCCTTTACCACTGAAAAAATCTGAAATCTCAGACTGTGATTTCTCCAACTCTTTTAGTATTGAGAATTGGTATCAGATTATCCAGTGTTTGATATTGTTTTTGTTTTGTTTTGTTGTATTTATATATGAAACTGAAAGTCTTTTTGATGCTGTTGTAGTTGTTTTTCCAATTTCTTTTACAAATTATGTTGGGATCTTGATGGGGATAACATTGAATCTGTAGATTGATTTTGGTAGGTCTTAGTAAATTTCTGTCAACTGCTGTCATAAACAGTAAAATAGTAGGTCTTTATTGTAAAAGAAAGGAATGAGAACTCATTGCCATTCAAATCCTTCATAAAGATCATTTTGGAGTTCCCATTGTATATAAGATTGATTAGATATTCTTTCCCTTTCAGTGTGGGCCTACAAATGTCTGCATCCAGAGGTAAATTCCATTTAATATTTATATTAAATGTTGATTGAAGTCCAAAAATATTGATTAAATATCTCATTTCAAAATTCTTTCAGCTGAGAGATTATGTTCATCAGATCTCCATACCCCAGACTGAACCAGAGCAATTGCAAGGAGGTAAATTTCATGAGTCACATTCTTCTGAGCAATGCATTTTTAATACATTTCAAGTGCACACAGTCTTACTGATACCAAATATATCTTGAAGATAGTAACATATGGATTTGACATAAGCAATGCCATTTTACTAGTGGAATATGTGCTTCAAAAATATTCACAATGACAATATGAATTATTTGTAAATGTAAGTATGGCTTTATGTGGGAATCCTTTCTGTATATGTGTTGCTTTTATTGGTTAATGAATAAAGCAGCTTCTTTGAACTTTGTGATAGGGGAGAATAGAGCTAGGCAACAAAACTAAATGAATACTGGGAGAGAGTAGGCAGACTCAGAGAGATGCCACACAGTCGCCACAGGAGACAGATGCTGGACACTAGCCAGAACCTTTCCAGTAGAACACAACCACATGGCAATAACAGATTAATAGAAATGGGTTAATTTAAGATGTAAGAGTTAACTAGAAACATGCACACGTTAAAAAGCCAAGAAGTGATTTAATTAATATAATTTCTGTATAATAATTTTGGGTCTGAGTGACTGAGAACAAATGAGCAGCCTCTGACAATATGGTGTCAATGTTTAATAATCAGGTTCAATCACCTTAACTTTCCAAGTATGCAGTCCCTTTTTTTAATGACTTAACAGAAGTCAACTATGATACTAATGATCCTTCCCCATTGTTTGAACATGACTTCCGGATACATGGGTCTCAGAATTCATACCGAAAATAAACTACCTGAAAAGACAAGGCAGGGACATATTTGAACTCAGAGATTCTATTTTGGCCTGGAAAAACGTACATAATACAAATACATAATACAAATTTTGTACATAATACAAAAATCATGCTTTGTGTTGTTTGTATCTCCTAGTTCACTGCCTACTTTCAGCTGTAGTGCATTGTAATTGATTGAAAGGCAATATTACCGGTATTTTAAAATCATATCTATACTCTATTTCAATAAATTAAGACACACTATCATATGACAGAACAGTCATTGAAAATCCCATAACTTATATTCATATCTTGTTTGTTTTTCAAGTTTTTCATTTCTCTGTACTCTGTTGTCTGAACTCAACCTATCTGCATCAGAACAGGCATTATATCAATAAAGAAACCATGTCTGGAGTGTCCTACTTTCAAAAGCTAAAGTCAAAACCTGTCAGGATCACACTAAGAAATTAAAGGGAAATAAAAAACAAAATCAAATGAGATCTTTTGATTTAAGGATAATCCTAAATGTAATTCCTACATGTCAGGGAGAAAAATGGATATACCTGTAATAAAACGGGTTCCAGCTGAAGTGACAAAGAAGGGTTTAAGCATTATCTTGAATTAAGTTAGCCAAAAAGATAGCAATGCTCATTTTTCTTGGAAAAATAAGGTGTATAGAACAGAATGACTCCATATGTTAAAATGTGTCATAAAAGAGCAAGTTTTCAGTGTAGACCATAAGTATGTAATCCTGTTCATAGAAAAATGTTTGGTAAACTAAGTATAATTTTGAAGAAGTGATCAATGAGTTATTTAAGTTACTCTTACAAGGCAAGAAAAGTGTACAGGATGAATGTGTTATTTTCCCACATTATCTTCATAATGGATGTAAGCATATATGTCATTTATGAGTTCTCTAACAAATCATATAAAGGAAGTATGACTCAAAACTTGCCAATGTATAGTGCCTATAAAATGTTAATGTTTCTACAATTACAAGATTTCCTTAGGATATAAATATAATCATAATCTATGTGGTTAATTGGAATAACATATAAAAATAAAACTGTTAACTTTAAATAATTCCTTTTTAAAAACTATTCCTTTTTATCGAGTATTATTTTGCCTAATTGTCTCATATATTTATGTAAAAGATACAGTTTTCTCAGAAGAACTGGATGAAGAAACACAGGAATATAAAACAGAAAAAGAAGAAAGTCTTGATAAGATTGAAGAATATCAAGAATTTGTATGTAAAATTTCAATTTCACATTTCCTATTATTTACTTCAATGATATTGCCACAGACTTACATGATACGTTTTAAACTACCTTATTCAGTCAACATGTTAATAATTTAATATTAAGATGAGAGTATTTAATCTCTTATTAATTACAGAATATTCTTAGACTCCCATGACATATTTTTCTTGGTGTATAGTAAGCAAATGTCTGATAAGTGTAATTGCTTCATTTTTAATGTACTTAAACACATGGGTTTCTTCAATTTTGTTCATCAAAGATTTAAAGTTCTTGTCATACAAGCCTTCCACTTCTTTGGATAGAGTTACTCCGAGATATTTTATGCTATTCGTGGCTATTGTGAAGGGTATTGTTTCACTAATTTCTTCCCCAGCCCTTTTAACATCTGTGTACAGTAGGGTTTCTGATTTTTTGACTTAATCTTGTATCCTTCTACATTACTGAAAATGTTTATGAGTTGTAGAAGTTTCTTCATAGAGTTTTTGGGATTGCTTATGTAAACTATCATATCATCAGCAAACAGTGAGAGTTTGACTTCTTTTTCAATATGTATTCCCTTGATCACCTTTTGTTGCCTTATTGCTCTGGCTAAAACCTCAAGAACTATATTGAATAGATATGGAGAGTGGACAATCTTGTCTTGTTTCTGATTTCAGTGGAATCGCCGGGAGTTTCTTTCCATTTGGTTTGATGCTGGCTTTTGGCTTGCTGTATATTGCCTTTATTATGTTTAGGAATGTTCCTGTATCACTGCTTTCTCCAAGACCTTTATCATGAAGGGATGTTGTATTGTGTCGAAAGCTTTTTCAGCATCTAATGAGATGATCATGTGGTTTTTTATTTTTCAGTTTGTTTATATGGTGGATTATGTTGACAGATTTTCATATGTTGAACCATCCCTGCATCTCTGGGATGAAGCCGACTTTATCATGGTGGGTGATGGTTCTGATGTGTTCTTGGATTCGATTTGTCAGTATTTCATTTGGTATTTTTGCATCAATGTTCATGAGTGAGATTGGTCTGTAATTCTCCTTCTTAGTAATGTCTTTCTGTGGTTTGGGTATCAGGGTAATTGTAGCCTCATCAAAAGAGTTTGGCATTGTTCCTTCTACTGCTATTGTGTGGAAAAATTTGAGGAGTGTTGGTATTACTTCTTCTTTGAAAATCTTGTAGAATTCTGAGCTGAAACCATCTGGTCCAGGGCATCTTTTTTTTTTTTGGTTGGGAGACTTTTGATGACTGTTTCTATTTCTTCAGCAGTTATAGCTCTGTTTAATTTGCTTATCTGGACTTGATTTAATTTTGGCAAGTGATATTTATCCAGAAAGTTATCCATTTCCTTTAAGTTTTCCAATTTTATGGACTAAAGGTTTTGCAATATGACCTGATGATTCTCTGTATTTCCTCCATGTCTGTTGTTATGTCCCCCTTTTCATTTCTGATTTTGTTAATTTGGATATTCTCTTTCTTCCTTTTGGTTAGTTTGGATAAAGGTGGTTTGTCTATTTTGTTGATGTTCTTGAAGAACAAACTCCTTGTCTCATTGATTCTTTGTATTGTTTTCTTTGTTTCTATTTTGTTGCTTTCAGCTGTCAATCTATTTTCTGCCATCTAGTTCTCTTAGGTGAGTTTGCTTCTTTTTGTTCTAAAGTTTTCAACTGTTCTGTTAATTCACTAGTGTGGGATTTTTCCAGCTTCTTTATGTAGGCATTTAGTGCTATGAACTTGCCTCTTAACATGCTTTGTGTCCCACAAATTTGGGTATGTTGCGTTGTCATTTTCATTGAATTTTAGGACGTCTTTAATTTCTCCCTTTATTTCTTCCTTGACCCATTGATGATTCAGGTGAGCATTGTTTAATTTTCATGTGTTTTTAGGCTTTCTTGAATTAGTGTTGCTGTTGAATTCTAGTTTTAAGCTATGGTGATGTGATAAGATACATGGGGTTATTCCAATGTTTTTTGTATTTGTTGAGTTTTTTGTTTCCAAATATGTGGTCAATTTTTAAGAAGGTTTCATGAGGTGCTGAGAAGAAAGTTTATTCTCTTCTGTTTTATAGAATATTCTATAGATGTCTGTTAAGTCCATTTGAGTCATAACATCTGTTAGTTCCCTTATTTCTGTGTTCCTTTTTTGTGTGACTAACCTGTCTAGTGGTGAGAAGGGAGTGTTGCAGTCTCCTACTATTAGTGTGTGGGGTTTAATGTCTGATTTAAGCTCTAGATGTGTTTCTTTTACATATGAAGGTGCCCTTGTATTTGGGGCACAGATGTTCAGTATTGTGATTTCCTCTTGATGGATTTCTCCTGTGACTATTATGAAATGGCCTTCTTTGTCTCTTTTGACTGATTTTAGCTTGAAGACTATTTTGTTAGATATTTGGATAGCTACACCTGCTTGTTTCTTAGGTTCATTTGATTGGTATATTTTTTCCCAACCCTTTTCTCTGAGACAATGACTGTCTTTGAGATTGAGATGTGTTTCTTGTATGCAGAAGAAGGATGGATTCTGTTTTCATATCCAATCTGTTAGCCTGTGCCTTTTTATAGGTGTTGAGTCCATTTACATTAAGGGATATTAATGACCAGTTATTGCTATCTCATGTTAATTTTGTTTTCATTGTCAGTGATGTTAATTTGTGCATTTTTCCATTCTTTGGGATTTGCTGCTATGAGACCATCAATTGTCTGTGTTTTTGTTGATGTAGTCAACTTCCTTGGGTTGGAGTTTTCCTTCTAGTATTTTGTGTAGGGCTGGGTTTGAAGAATGCAATGGTGACGGTATCCACCACAACTCTGTTTAACTCCCCTATTTCAGTCTACAGATGGATGGATTTACAGAATAAAGGCTGCTTACCACAAATTTAATCAAGTAGTGACACCAATTGCAACTCCAATACCACATGTGGTTTCTTTACTTGGGTAGACTAACACATCCCTTGTCCCTGGTATACAGCTATTGCTCTTATAAATATTTCCTCTTTACTTATAAAGTTCATGAAAAGAAATTTGTTTTCAGCTAGTATGATCATCAATACGCTTTGACTGTTCTACCTTATAAATATATTAATTCTATAGGCCTATGTCTTAAGTGAGTTGCAAGGCACTTGATCTCTTATTTCTCCCACAAAGTACCACTATGCTCAGTGGTTCAACTGCTCATAATAAAGAAGCCACATTATATTTATTGATAAAATATATGCACATTAGAAGATGAGGAATACATTCCCAAAATCCAAGAAAACAATAAGTAATATAAAAAAGTTGTAATTCCCGTAGTAAATTAAAGAAAGAAACCAAAAAACTGTAATTCCCTATTTGCAGTCAATCACAGTAAGATTGAAAGTTCACAGTTTTCATTGGGTCATAGGATGTTTTCATTGTCTTTGTTTGAAGAGAGAATTTGATCATATGATCCAATTAATAGACTTAATAGACTATAAGAGAATGTTCACTTCTACAATTCTGGCATTGTCATGAACATACAACTAAAATATTCTTTTGCTTATTTCAAAGAAAAAATAATTATTTCCTTTTAATCATCCACTTACATATTAGACACATTTTAAGAAGTGACTAAGGAAAAGCGTTTACACAATGCAATGCACAATATATTTCCAATTATTGATTATACAATCTGTTCACAGAAACAACATAAAGTATTATGCTCACTATAGTTTTAGGACATTGTGAAGATATTTTAAAACGTCCTGAACTTATAGAGTTTCCTTTAGTAAATACTGGTATGATGCTGATATAGTAAGCTCTGGATATTACATAAGAGAAGAGCAGTCAATATCTTCACAATAGCCTTTGAACAAAGATTCACAGTAACTCAATAAAATAACTTGCAAAGTGAAAACAGACACATATAAAAAAGATGATCCACCATGATCAAATTGTTTCTATCTTAGAGATGGTTTGAAATATGTACATCAATATATTTAACAAAGCACAAAAATGGACCTAGAGACAAAAATCACCTAATCTTCCCAATAGATACAGATAAGGCCTTTGCCAAAATCCGATGTATCTTCCTGATAACCGTCCCAGAGAGAGGAGGACAAGAAGGAACATACCTCAACAGAGTAAAGTTATATGATGAGAAACTCACAGCCAACATCGTCCTAAATGGCAGAAAATATGATGTTACCCAATAAAGTTATGGAAAGACAGTGTTGTCTGTCAGCCTCACTGCTTTTCAATATTGTGCTCAAAGTGTTACCTGGAGCAATAAATCAGAGGAAGACAATGGAGGGGAAACAAATTGGAAAATATGAGTCAATGCTGCTTGTGTCAGGACGTCTATTGCTCAGGGAAAATACCACAATGTGTACACTTTTATAAAGGAAAACTTTTAATTGAGATTGATTCCAGATTCAGAATTTTTTAATTTTAATTTTTAATACAGTATTATTTTACATAGAAATCCCAGTTCCTTCTTTTCCCATTCTCCGACTTCCCCCAGCTTCTCCCCACCTCATCCCCATCCACCCTTCAGAGAGGGCAAGGCCTCCCATGAGGAGTCAACAAAGTTTATCACATCATTGAGGCAGGACCAAGCTCCTTCTCCCTGTATGTAGGTTGAGCAAGGTATCCTTCCATAGAAGGAATGGGCTCCAAAGAGCCAGATCATGGGACATGGCAGCATGGGGAGACATGGGTGTGGATTAGGAACTGAGAGATCTACATCTTTATCAACAGGTTTGAAAAAGCCCGTGTGTGTCTGCTCTGGGCATAGCTTGAGCATAGGAGACTTAAAAGCTGTAAACAGAGACTGCCTTGGTTTCCTGGTCCCCCAGATCTGAGTAAACACACAGAAACTATATTAATTACAACACTGTTTGGCCTACAAGGTCAAGCTTCTTATTAACTAATTCTTACATCTTAAATTAGCCCATTTCTATTAATTTGTATTTTACCACGAGGCTTGTGGTTTACCAGTAAGGTTCTGGCATCCTTCTCCTGAGAAGCTACACGGCATCTGCCTGAGTCCAGCTTCTTCCTCTCTGCATTCAGTTTAGTTTTCCTGCCTAGCTTTCACTATTCTGCCCTGCCATAGGTCAAAGTAGCTTTTTTACTAGCCAATAGTAATAAAACATATTTACAGCATACAGAGGAGAATCCCACATAGCTTCCCTTTTCTGTCTAAATAAAAAGGAAGATTTTAACCTTAACATGGTAAAATTACGCATAACAAAACAGCTATCAAGCAAGAATAATAGTTAAAGTATTTAGTCTATTTGTATCTAGCAAAATTAAAGAAAACATTTTATCATCTATTTTACCTTTGTGAGTCTAAAGTTTTATCTAATTTACCTTTTATGGTAACTAAGGGAAACTATAACTATCTAGTCATCAACTCCATGAAAGACACCAGAAGGATATAAAATTACTTAGGTAAACAGGAAGTGCATTGTAAGTAACTTTCAAAGCTTTAGAATTGACAGAGACATCTTGCTGCCTGGACAGTTACCCAAAGTTCTTTTGTAAAATTGGAGCATCCATCTTCAGGCTACAGGACCATAGTATCTGGCAGACTTTTTTTATGAAGCAGAAAATTTGAAAGACTGTTTTGCCTATATTGACAGTTTGTCAGTCACTTTTTTTTCTGCAGAATGTCTGGCACACTATTCCATGAAGAAGAAACCTTAAAATACTGTTTTACCTTCTTTTGGCAAGTTTAGCAGTCATTTTTCTGTGTGTCCTAAATGTCCAGTTCATACAACATACCTTCAAGCAATCCAGGCAAGAGCAGTTTCTGCCGAAATGGCTAGCAAACTCCATAAGGAGTCTCTTAGATGCCCATCATTCTCTTGAAGCAATTGGTGCTGCCAGAAGACATGTATCACTATTGAAAAAAATCTAAGTTCTTAAAACCTTTTAAATGCGATATTCTATAGGTCTTTAAAAGGTTTGAAAAATAGCTATTCATCTGAAATATATCTCTGTATATCTAATAAACCTAACTAACTTGACTAAAAGTTTATTATAGATGACTATCTATTAACCTGTATTTCTTAACTATACATTACATTTTTAAATGAGCTGCACGAACACAATACCTTAAACAAGAGCAGAAATACATATAGACAGTGTAACAAAATTGATCTTAAATTTGTATCAATAGACCAAGATCCATACCAATACAAAGTATTCATCTCTATATCATATTCCCTTATTTTTAAAAGAAATTGATTGACTGGGACCATTAAGCATTTATAATCAACCCTTTTAAAATGATAATAAACATTTGTAAACAATCATTTTGAAATTTTGGGTGTAGTATTCTTCAAGCTGCTTCATACTGTTTGCTGAGCAAAGTATTTTGGGGGTTCACAGAGACCTTTCAGGGTGTCTTGTTCCATAAAACCACATTGGCCTTCAAGGAATTCTCAGGTTCTCATTTTCTGTGGAAACAAAAGCAGAACTTCTTTTCTAAAGTAATGTATCCTTAGACTCAAATTTTTAAGTCCATAAAATATATATGTTGGTTTAGTTTTGCAGCCTCCAGAATCAAATCTCCCTGCAGTTAGCTCATTAACAGTCCAAAATTCAAAGAAAACACAATAGTATACATAGTACAGATTCTCTGAATATTTTCTATCTTAATGTGGCTTTTTAAAACTCTATTACCTTTTAATATTTATTTTATTTTCTTTACTCCTTTAACCTATGACTGTCTGTACTTTTATATGACTTTTACTGTCCCTTTAAGACTTTGTTTTATTTTATAAAAACTATATATTTCTATAATTCCTATATCCATTTTTATTTTTTCATATATATATATATATATATATATATATATAGTATTTTTCTTGAGCCTATATACATTGTCCAAACACTCTGTGACCCATTTAGAGGTTAATTTTTGTCTGAATCTCTCTTTATTGCATACCTGTAATCATTTTCTGACCAGGAGTACATTTTTAATGCTAAACAGGCATGGATAGGGCTAATGCTGCAGCTTTTCCTGTTAGCACTACCCCATCCCACATGGCAGAAGCATGTTCACTGCCTCTGTGAGCCATGATCACCACCCCAACTAAAAGGACACAGTGGGTCTATACCACCATGGAGAAACTTAGCACTCTGCTCACAAACCCTCAGTGCTTTGTAGAAGGACCTATCAAAAGAGCCAGAGGCATTAACACTGCAAGTATAAACCTGGAAGCTATTTCTTAAAGGAGCTAAGCCTCTGGTTATAGCCTTCAAACAGCCCATCTGAAAAAAAGATTGGCTACCTTGGTTCCCATTTTTGTGAATCTATATCCCTCTTTTTAAAAAGGTTTTTTTAGGTTGTATGTAGATCCATGCCAGGTGATGGACACCATTTGTAATTAGAGACTGCACATTCATTTCTTAGCTTCCCAGTCCCGAATAATCAAAAAAAAAAAAAGCT
>PVIU01016718.1:0-44540 GCA_004026605.1 Ondatra zibethicus | reverse complement strand
GAGGGATGGGGGTGGGCCTTGGACTTCCAACAGGGCAGGGCACCATGCCCTCTTTCAAGGAAGAAGGGGGAGGGAGGAGGGGTGGGGGGTAGTGGGAGGGGACCGGGAGAAGGGGAAGAAAGGAAAAAAAAATTTTTATCTTTAATTATGTTCTTGAATGGAAAAAATAAAACAAAACAATGTATGGAAAAAAAAAGAAAATTAAAAAAAAAAAGGCCAGAGGTTGACACTAGGTGTGTTCCTCTACCTACTTTCCATTTAACCTTATAAGACAGGGTCTCCCATTGAATATGTAACTAAATGTTTTGAATAGCCTGGGTGGGTGGTGAGCTAGGAGATGGTTCTTAAAGTGGGTCTTCAGGACCTTATACTTGTGCAGCAAGCGTTTTACCTACTAAGCCATTTCCTTACCCCCTTTCTTATGCTCCCAACAAATAGTCATTTAGTCTCATTCTTTGTACATTTCCTTCTTGGGTTTCTACTTGAGACAGTGAGCGGAGGCAGACACACCAACACCTGAAAACAGAGCTCATCAATATGAATTCAAGGGTGACCCTAAGGTAGACAAACAACCAGTGGCAAAAGAGTTGATTCTTCCCCTCCCTTTGCCTTCTTTCTTTAATTTTTCTATTAGGAAAACTTTTAACACCATAACACCCAGCTTAATATTAGAAGAACAATATATTGTGTGAACTTAATTCAGGTACTAATAATTAACTTTTCTTTTCACAGAACTTACAATGTTCATATTATTATTACCTACTAAGATGTTTAGGCATTCATCCGACTACATCTACAACAGCTTCATGTGCCTTGAAAGGAAATGCCAAAGCTAGAAAATATTTTAACATAATTTCCATGTTTATTTTTGGTCAGACTCTACATCTGGTTAAAAAGTGCTGATATACTGATACTTAAAGTAATACTGGTCTTCAATGTGTAAAACTGAGAGCTTAAGGCACCATTTGTATTAGGGAGATTTGCCGAATATTCTCACTTGTCTTTTCTTAAAAGCTTTCTATAAAAGATGCATACACATACACACACAGATACCAACCAAATACACACACATACTCACTGCCATCCAAGCACACACACACACACACACACACACACACACACTTTTGATAATAAAGATGGAGATGCAGATATCTGGAGCAGCAGCATTTGTTTGAAGAACACATGAACATATTTTTCACAATGTATATGTATGAGTCAAAATTCAAGTATTATTATTTCTGCTCATTTTCCCTAGGTTCTTAAAAGTGACTAATTCAATCACCGCCCTGCCCCCAGTTCAGTAGCTAGCCTTGAACACTGCCCTTCTGTTGCTCTACATCTTTCCAATGCTGTGATGAATCAGGTGTATGGTAGTGGATGCCGTTTGCTGATGGCAAATTAATTCAAACAGTGCTGCCATGTCAGACAGCACTGTCACGTGCCTGTCAGTATTATCTTTTGTGTTCTAACCTAAAGAATTTCAGTTTATTGCCCTTTTACAATTTCAGGTATGCTGATGACATATTATAGCCGCAAGGAGCTGTTAAAACACACCAAGACAGGTAGATGTGTAAATCAAATCTTTGCCACCAAAAGCAGGAGCCCTGCAGATTAGAAGAGTGAAGAATTTTAATATTAAATTTATGACAGCCTGGACAGCCCTGCTGGCAGCCAACTCACAAAATTATTTTACTATATGCCTTATGATTGAACCAGCTTTAGCCTAAATGTATTCACCAAACACAGAGTAAGTCTGCCTATGGGTACCAAACTACCATTAAATGCCTAGTCCTCTTCTCATGGAAGAAAAGTCATATATCATTGAATGCATTCTTGAATGACTTCCAGGATACAAAATCAAATACTGCCTATATCATGCATGCTACTATTTCAATATAATATTTTCCCACATTGCAAAGTATAAAACTGGAACAACTGCCTTACACAAGATGCACAGATATGAGGCCACTTATTTTATATTGCTAGCACTAAAAGTTGACATGGTCATAATGAAGACAATAAAATCTCATTTGGGATGAAGGGATCAAGGGAGAGATTTTCATCACTCTTTAAACTCAATACTTGAAGGGTATTTGGAGGGAAAAGACAGCCTTTTAATATTTATAGGGCTCTTTGGTTCTATTCCTTTGAGCAAAATGTACATATGATAGTAATTTAAGGGCAAGGTAAGCTAGCCAAATAATGCAGAGTTTTATCAACCATATGCCATATGTCTCTTATTTTAAACAATAGCATGGCCATGTTGACTAAATATTAATTTTGAACTATTTTACATCAGACAGATGGCTAGTAGTACTATCTGAGGAATAAAAACGGTTGTGTATCCAGTTTCATTAAAATGATGAAAAATTGACTAAAAATCTCTAATTTTTAATCTTTTGGATTTTCTAACTCTAGCTTAATATGATTTCTGAGATTTATGGCTTAATATGATTTTGAATGTATATCAGAGTACACAAAACTAGATTACCATTCATATTTCCATTGCTTACCAACAAATGTAGACTTAAATGCTCAATGCATTCTGAAGGGCAATTTTTAGGGCTGCATAATTATAAAGTCACTTAATCCTCAGTGGCTCATGTCATAAAAGGGAATGACTTAACGGCTTCTTTACTAAAGTGAACTTTGGATATGGAAACAAAAAGGGTATTAAGAAATTCCCATCTCAAGTGAACAGATTAAGGGCTTTATCTCATGTAATAAATTGGTCAGGACCTCAGGCTCAAGACTATAGCATTTGTAACCGGGAATTTAGACAGGGTGACATTAAGAGAGATAATTTAATTTCCTAAAATGAATCCTCGAATGACATGCTATTTGTTTAACTAAGGCCGTTGACCTTGTTTGCTCTAACTACAGGGTGTGGACCATATTATTAGGTTATATTTTCTTCTTTACTAAGATAGGATGGACAAAACCCTTTTACTTCAAGAATACAAAGTGATGATTTCAAATGTTGACAAATAGTGAAATCATTTCCACCTACTAAACCTATACACATGACCAGATAGTGACCATTTACTTTTGTGCTGAAAACACTCTGTTAGCAACTTTAAAACATAATTTGTTTTTATTTTATGTGTGTGCTGGGAGCTGCTGGTGGCAATCGCTTTACCAGACGCAAATGAGAACATACAGAGGATGACAATAGATATGCACAAGGTTGACCTACCAGACGAAGCAAATTTAATAACTGGTGGAGAGAATCTCGTGAAGCAAGGCTTGTGAGACCATTACCTATGAATAAGTGCTTGTTTTGTCAGCAATTTTTCTCATGTGCCACTATATTGCTTCCCTAAAAACAGCTATGGGCATTTTCCCCACTACCTATGTGTTTATCTTGTGAAGATATTCCATCTCCTGGGCACACATATAGCTGTGGATGGTCACAAAAATGGTTCCTGCTTAATCTGTATAATTCTGATGAATAGAAATAATACTAGGATATTTTTCATTACTCAGACTTACACAGGAAAGTAATAGTATTCTCAGTCACCAAGACAGCTAATTTCAGACTTCAGAAGAAATTCAAAGCTAACTGGTTGCCCCTGGAGATTAATACTCAAGGACAAGTTCCCAGGAGTTTATTGCTGAATCAAGGTCAGGCATGAAGCAACTTTGGTCACTATAATCCCTAGTAGTAATGAATTTTCTTGCAGATACTTCTAACCTCAATGTTCAGCGAACTAACTGGTATTATTTAAGTCCTGAATTTCAATGCCCCTTTCTGTCTGGGAACTCTGACCATTTAGAGTTTTGTGAACAGACAACTGTTGCTCACAGGCTGGTCAGTGTGACATTCTTAGCCTGAGAGAAACTGTGTGACCCTGAGAATGTGATGCATGATTGTACAGAGGCTTTGCTGTAGAAGGAGAGCAATTTGAGAGGTGTGTTTGTGTGTGTGCTTGTGCTTGTGTGTGTGTGTTGTAGGGAGCTGTAGCTGAATGTCCAGAGACAGAGAGAAGTGTGAAGAAATGTAGCTGAGGGGGTAGAGAGATACAGAAGATGTAGCTGTTCAGAAGAGAGATGTGTGTAAGGAGGAATGTATGTGAAGGAAGAGAATTTATGGCTGTATGGGGAGTGAAACTGTGTGGAGAGATGTGACCTGAAAAGAGGAAGAGGTGTGAAGGTGTGTAGCTGTGTGGAGAATTCATGGAGAATGTGTGCAGAATATAACTGTGTGAAAATAAGTGTAACTATGTATAGAGATGTATGGAGGTGTAAGTGAGAGCTGTATGTATGTAAAGAGAGATATCTAACTCTATTCAGGAGATGTAACTATGTAGAGACAGACATTTTCAGAAAGGGATTTTACAAGGTGAAGTAAAAGAAAAAGTTACCATCAGAAAGCATGTATTTCCTTAATTACCCTCAGATAGAGAAGAATTATTCTAAGTTCCAGATACTCTGAAGGCATTGTTTATGCAACATGGTGCAGTTCTGGGAGCTGGCCTCCCTGGGCTGCAATATGTGTGCTTGTGTTTGCCCATGTGAATATCTGTGTAAGGGTGTCAGATCCCATAGAACTAGAGTTACAGACAGTTTTGAGTTTCCATGGGGTTACTGGGAATAGAAGCCAGGTCCTCATGAAGAACAGCCAGTGTTCTTAACTGTTGAACCATCTCGCCAACCCTTCTGTTAGCAACTTTTAAATAAACAATGTTATTGTTGTTACTGTTGTTGTTATCTATAGTTTTCATGCTATTCCTGGTTACCATAAATTATCCATCTTGACTCTAAAATATATGCACTTTGACAAATATTTCCCTTCCTCTCCAAGTACCTAGCTGTGATTCTTGTAAACACAGCTTTACTCTCTGCTGAATTTGAATTTCACTTATTTTTTGATTCTATATCCAACTCATATCATGAAACACTTGTCTCTGTGTGTAGGAAATCTTATTTATCATATTGTCCTCCTGACTTTTTGCTATAAGAACAAGATCAAATTCATTTTTACAGTTAAGTAATGTTCTACTCTGTGTATACTGTGTTTTTTGCTATTCATCTACTAGCAGAAACATAGGTTAGTTTACATTGTGGTTATTAGAAATGAATGCTCCAAATAACATGGGAATGCAGTTTTCTATAACCATTTTATTTCCTTAGTCTGGATACATGAAAGTGGCATCTTTAGGTTTCATTCAGTAATTTTAAAATTGCTTTCTTGGTAGATGCTCCTATTTATGTCCCCATCAGCAATATAATTTGACTCCTTTAATATATATTCTTATCTCTTGCTGCTGGTAATTATTTAGGGTCAGAGACTTATACTGTAGTTCAGGCTAGCCTGAATCCCTCACTGGAATTGAGCTGGCTTCAGATGCATGGCAATCAACATTTGTTTCTTTTGATTTCTTAAGAACAGAATTCCTGTCCCAAGTTATACTGCATGGTGATTTGATTTGAATCTCACTAATGATAACAAGATGTCTGTGCCATGATATAATACATTAAACTATTTTTAATATTAAACATGATCTCATATTCCTGCTCTCGCATACTGCAGCCTATTGTATCATCAAAATCTTATATTTTCCCAAACATAATAACCATTAATATATATATATAACTATAGAATTTATGTTCCATTCCACATTATTTTAATTTTTCCATTTTTGATTCACCAGATATCTCCACAAAGAATATGCCAAGAATATTTGAGATCATGGAAATATTGTGAAGTTTCTTTATCTTTTGTTACTTGGTGGTATGGGTTGCTAATACTCAGACAGTCCAAAAAGTCATACAAAAGTCTTCACTTAAGCATAACTAAAGCAGACACTTCAAATATGGAATCTATGTGGTTGATGGAGGAAAAGTAAAGAGGTTAGATATAGTGGTTTGTGAAACAGAAGAAATGGTAGCTGAAGCTTTGATGTTTAAATTCACCAGCCAGCAAGTGTGTACTTCATACGATGTGTATAGGACATTACTAGATTCTTGTTTCAGCCAAATACAATTATGTGGTGAGTTTCTAATATTCTCTTTTAATGATGTCTATGTTTAAAATACAAGAAATCAGCTTTGAGATGCAATCAATAATCAAGAGATTCTACATGGTCAAGTATAATACAAATGATCCTTAGCAAAGTGAAATACATTTATCTCAGTTGCTCACTATATACTCCAGCACACAGGAAACATCAAAGGCCTTTGAAAGTCAGAAGGTAAAAGGTCAGTTGGTACTGTGTCATGAGGTCTAGTTCCCAAAGAAAGATTATACTCTCAAAAGTCTCATAGTTGTAAGCTGATCCTTCAGGGATCCTCCACCTGTCTTAGATTCTTTATGGGACAGCAAGTTCTGGGCAGTCACTTCACCTTCCTCATAGCTCATGCTCTTCAGACTCATTCATTCCAGCAGCCTCCACAAACATTTTGACACATCATCACATATCACCCTAGATGTCCTTCTCTTCAGTTGTGTCCTCCTATTTTAGAGGTAGTTTGTGGGAACATAAATGAGACCAGGTCTATCAATGGAAAGGGTAGCTGAGAATCTGCAGTTCTTTACATAACTTAACACAGAATATAAAATGGAAAAAATAAAGCATATTCAACAAATGGTGCTGGCATAACTGGATATCAACATGTAGAAGAATGAAAATAGATCAGTATCTATTGCCATGCATAAAACTCAAGTCCAAATGGATCAAAGACCTTAACATAAAACCAACCACACTGAACCTAATAGAAAAGAAAGTGGGAGCCAATGGTGGTGAATGCCAGCACTCGCAAGGCACAGAAAGGTGGATCTCCATGAGTTCCAGGCCAGCAGGATCTCCGTGAATTTGAGGTCAGCCTGGTCTACAAGAGCTAGTTCCAGGACAGGCTCCAAAGCTACAGAGAAACCCTGTCTTGAAATAATAATAATAATAATAATAATAATAATAATAATAATAATAATAATAATAATAGAGAGGAAGTACACTTGAATGCATTAGCACATGAGTCACTTCCTAAATATAAACCCAGTAGCACAGAAACTGACAGAAACAATTAATAAATGGGACCTCCTGGAACTGAGAAGTTTCTGTAAAGCAAAGGACATGGTCAACAAGATAAAACGGCAGCTTACAGAATAGGAAAAGATGTTCAACAACCCCACATCGGTAGAGGGCTGATCTCCAAAACATACAAAGAACTCAAGAAATTGGTCATTGAAGAACAAATCCAATTTAAAAAATGGGGTATAAACCTTAACAGGAAATTTTCACAAAGGAATCTAAAATAACTGAAAGACAATTAAATAAATGATTAACATCCTTAGACATCAGGAAAATGTAAATCAAAACAAATCTGCAGTTCCATCTTACACCTGTAAGAATGGCCAAGATCAAAAACACTTACAATAACTTATGCTGGAGAGGATGTGGAGTAAAGGGAACACTCCTACATTGCTGATAGAAGTGAAACAAGTACAGTTGCTTTGAATAGCAAGATGTCATTATTTTGTTTTGTTTTGTTTACCCCATTGTGTAAATGTACACATTTTACTTATCCATTCTTCACTTGAGGGACATCTAGGTTGTTTCCAGGTTCTGGCTATTACAAATGATGCTCCTATGAACACAGTTGAGCAAATGTCCTTGTGATATGATTGTCATCATTTGGGTATATGTCCAAAAGTGGTATTGCTGGGTCTTGAGGTAGGTAAATTCCCAATTTTCTGAGAAACCACCATACTGATTTCCAAAGAATGGAATTTTCGTAGGTGTGTGGGTTAATATTAGGGACTTAAATTTGATTCCATTGGTCCACCTCTCTATGTTTATGCCAATAACAAGTTGTTTTCATTACTACAGCTGTATAATAGAACTTAAAATCAGGGATGGTGATTCCTCTGGATGTTCTTTTATTGCACAGGATTGTTTTGGCTATCCTGGGTTTTTTGTTTTTCCTTATGAAGTTGAGTATTGTTCTTTTGAGGTCTGTGCTCAGTTTTGATGGTGATTTCATTGAATCTGTAGATTGCTTTCATAAGATTGCCACTTTTATTTTGTTGATCCTACCTATCCAAGAACATGGGAGATCTTTCCATTTTCTGATATCTTCTTCAATTTCCTTCTTCAATGACCTCACGTTCTTGTCATATGGGTCTTTTGCTTATTTGGTTAGAGTTACCCCAAGATATTTTATGCAATTTGTGGCTATTGTAAAGGGTGATTTTTCTCTTATTTCTTTCTTAGCACCTTTATCATTTGTATATAGGAGAGCTACTTATTTTTTGAGCTTATTTTATATCCTGTCAAGTTACTGAAGAAGTTTTACAACTGTAGGAGTTCCCTGGTAGAATTTTGTGGGTTACATATGTATACTATCATATCATCTGCAAATACTTAAAGTTTGACTTCTTCCTTTCTGATTTGTATCCCCTTGATTTCCTTTTGTTGTCTTATTGCTCTAGCTAGAACTTCAAGCACTATATTGAATAGATATGGAGAGAGTGTAAAGCCATGTCTTGTTTTAAATTTTAATGGAATTGCTTTGAGTTTAACTCCATTTAAGTTGCTTTGAGTTTCTCTCCATTTAATTTGAAGTTGGCTATTGGGTTGTTGTATATTGTTTTTATTATCTTTATATACTTTCCTTGTATACCTGATCTCTTCAATATCTTTGTCATGGTGTTGGATTTTCTCAAAGGATTTTTCAGCATCCAATGAGGTGATTATGTATTTTTTTTCTTTCAGTATATTTATATGGTGGATTTCATTGACCGATTTTTTATGTTGCACCATCCCTGCATCTCTGGAATGAGGTCATCTTGATCATGTTGGATGATTTTTGTTTTTGTTTTTGTTTTTTTTATATATCTTATTTGATGTACTAGTATTTTATTGAGTATTTTGATGTCAATTTTCATGAGGGAGATTGGTCTGTAATTCTCTTTCTTAGTTGAGTCTTTGTGTGGTTTGTGTTTTGTGGCTATCAGAGTACCTATAGACTTATAAAAAGAGTTTCACAGTGATCCTTTTTTTCTATTGTGTGGAAAAATTTGAAGTATGGTATTAGCTCTTCTTTAAAGTTCTGGTAGAAATCTGCACTGAAACCATCTAGCCATGGGCTTTTTTTTGTTTTGGAGACTTTTGATGACTGCTTCTATTTCCTTGGGGGTTATAGGTCTATTTACTTTGTTTATATGGTCTTGATTTCATTTTGGTATGTGGCACCTATCCATGAAATTATCCATTCTTTTTGAGTTTTCAATTTTGTGGAGTACAGGTTTTTGAAGTTTGACCTAAAGATCCTCTGGATTTCCTCAGTGTCTGTTGCTATGTTTCCTTTTTCACACCTGATTTGTTAATTTGAATATTCTCTCTCTGCTTTTGATTAGTTTGGATAAGGGTTTGTCTATTTTGTTGATTTTGTTGAAGAACCAGCTTTGTTTAATGGGTTTTTTTTTGTATTGTTTTCTTTGTTTCTACTATATTGAATTCAGTACTCAGTTTGATTATTTCCTGTCATCTCCTCCTTTTGGGTGAGTCTAATTTTATTTTTTTTTTTGTTCTAAAGCTTTCAACTGTGTTGTTAAGTCACTAGTGTAAGATTTATCTGCTTTCATTATGTGGGCTCTTCGTGCTGTGAACTTTTCTTTTAGCACTGCTTTCATTGAGCCCCATAAATCTGAGTATGTTGTGCATACATTTTCAAAGAATTCTAAGAAGTCTTTAATGTCTTTATTTCTTCCTTGACACAGGAGTTTGCCTTGTTACCAAGTACGTGGTTAATTTTAGAAAAGATTCCATGAGGTGCTCAGAAGAGGGTATAATCTTTTGTGTTTGTGTGAAATGTTCTATAGATGTCTGTTTAGTCCATTTGAGTATTGGTATCTGTTAGTTCTCTTATTACTCTCTTAAGTTTCTGTCTGGTTCACTATTGGTTAGCATAGGGAATTGAAGTCTCCTGCTATTAATGTGTGGGGTTTGGTGTGTGATTTAAGCTTTACTAATTTTTTTTCAAATGTGGTTGCTCTTGTCTTGGGGGCATATATGTTCAGAAGTGAGACTTCATCTTGAAGGATTTTTCCTGTGATAAGTATTCAGTGTCCTTATTCATGCCTTTTGATTGATTTTAGCTTGAAGTCTATTTTGCTAGATATTAGTATAGCTATATCTGATTGTTTCTTAGGTTCTTTAGATTGGAAAATCTTTTCCCTACCCTTTACTATGAGGTAATAAGTGTCTAATAGTTTGAGGTGTGTTCCTTCTATGTAACAGAAGGATATATCCTGTTTTTGTAACCATTCTCTTAGCCTGTGTCTTTTTGAGATGAAATGAGTCCATTAATATTAAAAGATATTAATGACCAGTGATTATTAATTTCTGTAATTTTTCAATGGTAGTGTTTGTGTGTTTCCATTTTTTGGGGTTTGCTGATAAGAGTTATCTGTTGTGTGTGTTTTCATGAGTACTAACTTCCTTGGGTTGGAGTTTCTCTTCTAGTAGTTTCTGTAAGGCTTGATTTGTGAATAAGTATTGTTTAAATTTGCTTTTGTCATGGAATATTTTGTTTTCTCTGTATATAGTGATTGAAAGTTTTGGTCAGTACAGTGGTATGGGTTGGCATCCATGGTCTCTTAGTATCTACAGAACATCTGTCCATGACTTTTTGACTTTCATAGTTTCCCTTGAAAAGTTAGGTGTTATTCTGATAGGTCCGCTGCCTTTATATGTAACTTGGGGTTTTTTCCCTTGCAGCTCTTAATCTTCTTTCCTTATTCTGTATGCTTAGTGTTTTGATTATTATATGATAAGGGCACTTCTTTTTTGGTCCAGTCTGTTTGGTGTTCTGTAAGCTTCTTGTGCCTTCATAAGCATATCTGTCTTTAGGTTGGGAAAGTTTTCATCTATGATTTTGTTGAATATATAATCTGTGCCTTTAAACTGGAGTTCTCCTTTGTCTTTCCATATTATTCTTAGGTTTGATCTTTCCATGGTGTCCTAGTGTTCTTCAATGTATTATGTTAAGAATTTATTGGAGTTAACATTTTCTTTGACCAATGAATCTATTTCCTCTTTCATATCTTCAATGCCTGAGATTCTGTTTTCATTTATTATATTCTGTTGGTTATGCTTACTTCTGTAGTTCCTGTTTGTTTACCCAGATTTTCCATTTCCAGAATTCCTTCAGTTTGTGTTTTTTTTTATCACTTCTATTTCAATTTCCAAGTTTTGAACTACTTAAACTGTTTTCTTCACCTGCTTGATTATTTTTCTTGGTTTTCTTTAAGTGATTTATTGATTTCTCTCAGTGTTTGTTTGCCTTTTCCTCCATTTATTTAAAGGAATTTTTAAAATCTTCTTTTAGGGCCTCTATCATCTTCATAAAATTATTTTCAAAGTCGTTTACTTCTGCTTCATCTGTGTTGGGCTGGTCAGGTCTGGCTGATGTAGGATCACTCATTTTTGGTGGTGCCATTAGTTCTTTGTGATGTTGAATATATTCTTACATTTCCATCTTTCTTTTTCTTCCTCAAATTGGTGAAGGTAGAGCCTCAGCCTCTGGGGATCCCATTTCCTCCAATCAGTGCAGGTGTGGCCTGTGGCTCCAGGATCACTGATGCTGTCCCTCCAGGTGCAGTTGATGCTGGTCAGTTTGGTGGTGCAGATATAGTTTTTTTATGGGCAAGGGCAGGATCAAGATTGCATTATTTTGTAATTACTAAGAAAAATAAACAGAAGAAACCATTCTAAATGTTAACATATTTACACTGTTGCTCTCCAATGGAAAATAACATTGGAAACATCAGGAAATTAATTCCCTAAAGTGAAATTTAAATTAATTATATCATCCTAAATATTTTCTGAAGGATAATGACCCTGAAAATGTGTGCTCTTTGTAGTGACTTTGAACCAACTGTTCATTTTATTTATAACTTGCTATTATTTATCTACTTTATCAGAAATCAGCAATTACCCTTCAAAATGTCACATATTCAATTATCCCCAATTGCCAATTACAAGGGATCTCAGAGAAATTTCCAAGTAGAAACTTGCATTTAAGAAAGAGTCAGAAGGAATCATGGGTATATGCTTTCATTATTTACTAACAGTGATCACTTGAAGATTAATTACATACCTACAATGGCTCATTGTGAACCAAACAATAAATAGTGTGAAACATAAAAATCATACAAGATTCCTGTTTAATAGTTGTGACACATATTATACACCCAGGCTGTGTCACTGACATTTGCCCACATATTTTATGAAGAGTAGCTATGAAATAGTCCACTACATTTATAGGAGGTCCTAGAGCAGAATTCAATTCCTTCAACAAGAAGTTTATACCAAACTGAGACTTCTTTAGAGAAGTAGAGACATGACTTCCTTCCCATGATGTGAGATGGTTGTATGATGATTATGACAAACTCTTTTAAAATTCTAAATAAGTTGTTTTGATCTAAAGTATCAGTAAAGGCACACAGTTCAAAACAGACAGAGTAAACTTCAGCAGACACCTGTAACAAAGTTCACACCCTGGGTATAATACTGGCCAGTCCATTTCTGTACATTTAGAGGCTGAAAAGAGGGAGAAATTATATCATTGGAGGATCCACAGCCAATAAAAGTCTTCCTTATTAGCTACTGCAGATAGGAATCTATGGCCATCTGGCAGTAAAATCAGATTTATGCAAAAGAGTGATTATTCTTAAATTTGTCAACACTGCAGAGAAAATTATCATGGAGCCCAAAGAAGATTGACAGGTAATCATTTCTGGCCACATGTAAGTGATAGGCTTACTCTTTGCTCTGCCAAGCAGGGATCCCTTCTCTTCTATCTCCTTCACCATCAATGACCTAATGACTACCTGTCCACATGTCAGGGGTTTACTGGCCTGCCATGTACCCGTGGAGTCTTTCCTCAATTCCACATCTAGTACAGGACTGGGGATGTGAAATTTGATTAAGACAATTTTAAAATGTGAAATATTGGGAAGTATCTTTCAAATAATTATGTGTACTCTATAATGAACCATGGTACTATGTATAATTTATTTATAAAAATAAAGTCAAACATGTGGAAGTTTCTAACCATGGTTTGAATAAAGAGCCCATCTTGTATCAGTAAACATTTATTAGCTCAGGCCCCAGTCACTTTTGATCTTCTAAAATTAATATCACAAAACTCTAGTTCACAGATAAAATAAGTAACAGTTTAAATTTTGGATAATCAATAAATCTGACCACAAATGTGTGCATATCAAATATTGGATAAAATTTTCATAAGATAAAGTATTATATTTATTTGGAATTGAATTTAAATAAACATTCAATATTCTTATTTGCTAAACCAGTAGCCCTAGCAAAAGCAATATATAATAAATTTAGAGGCAAAAGGTCATGGTCATGCCCCATAGGAATAAAATTGTCTTAACTAGCACTTTTATTTATTTTTGAAAGAGTTTAACCTTATTGATTAACTATAGGTCTATCTTGCATCAGGCTTTATAAAATTTGTTTAAGCAAATATCCATTAAAATACAGTTTATTAATGTTCTTTAGTGTTTCGTTGACAGCAATATAAAATCACTGATAAAATTTTATTTTATTTTCAAGAAAATAGTTGAGTATATGGACTTGAGGGGTTTTTTTTTTGTTTGTTTGTTTCTTTTTTTTTGTTTTCGTCTTTTTGTTTTTTCGAGACAGGGTTTCTCCGTAGCTTTGAAGCCTGTCCTGGAACTACCTCTTGTAGAACAGGCTGGCCTAGAACTCACAGAGATCTGCCTGCCTCTGCCTCCCGAGTGCTGGGATTAAAGGTGTGCGCCACCACCGCCCAGCCTGACTTGTGTTTTTTAAGAAAAATGTACCTAGATTTTAGTGATGAGAAAAAATATTTCCCTCAAGATTATCTATTGAAAATTTTTTAATCAAGAAAAGGGTAGGGGGGGTAGTGGGAGGGGACCGGGAGAAGGGGAAGAAAGGGAAAAAAAATTTATTTCTTTAATTATGTTCTTGAATGGAAAAAATAAAACAAAACAATGTATGGAAAAAAATAATGGTTAAAAAACAGAAACTCAGGGAGCTGGAGAGATGACTCAGTGGGTTAAGAATACTGTCTGCTCTTCCAGAGGTCCTGAGTTCAATTCCCAGCAACCACGTGATGACTCACGACCATCTGGAATGAGATCTGGTGCCCTCTTCTGGCCTGCAGGTGTACATGCAGGCAGAACACTATACACAATAAATAAATAAAATTCTAAAAAAAAAAGACATCAGCCCACTGGGGCTTGGTCTCTTATATAAAAACAAACAAACAAAAAAAAAAACAGAAACTCAGAAGACAATAAAATACGATGATAAAAATATGAATATACATATGTAACACAAACATGTTTGTACTAAAATTTCTTGTTCTGAAAAATCAATAGTCATGTGAAAATTAGGATAAAATCATCTATCATGTAAGAGAATTTGGAAGATTTGGAATATGTGATATTAATTAAAGTTTGCAAACATGTATGGCATGTATTAAAAGTTAATATGATTGCTTCATTGTTAAATTCTTCTTAGAATGTACACATGTTCATGCAATGTTGAAATCTATACTTTTTTATAATAACATATTTGGGAAACAAAAAAAAAAAAGAAAAGGTTATATCACTCATTTTTCTCTTTTGCCATTTCTGAAAGGACTAAGATTTTAGGTATGAATTCTCAGTAGTGATAGGGATTGGTTTAGGTATATCTTTCTTAAAATGATAGAAAATGTATCAAATTATTGTTTCATTTTATTTTTAATATTTTACCCACATTATGAGTCTAAGCCTGGCCAATTTTTACACAGTGATCAGGTCATTAGTATAACTTTAATGATTTTCAGGATGTGAACTTTATTTTGTCAGATTATACAGATATTATAGGTCTTAAGACTGATACAGTTATTATAAAATATTAATATTTTATTATAATTATAATTCTTACTAAAGATTATAATAACACATTGATGATGAAAAATGAGTTTAAAGTAATATGTATGTAGTGGTATATATGTTTATGATAGAAGTGTTTTAAATTCATACACTATTGAATATCTGATATTCATCACAATATTTCTTGATACATATAATCAACCATTTTTATTGATTGTTTAAAAACACTAGGATCTAAGAGTCAAGGACATCCAGCTATGGTCTCTCTGTGTTTGCCAGACCTGAGTAGGAACCATAGCAATACCTCAAGGCTAAATATGTCAGGAAGCCACCCCCAAGTATGTTCAATAAGAGAGCCCACTTTTAACCTACTGGAGCTGCAACATTAATATTGTAATTGGACAGTGTTTCTCTTACATTTTTGCCTATGTTATAAAAGTGAGAATAATAAGATCGTATGCCCTGAAAATTTGCACAATCAGATTTCAGCTATAGCATCAAAGGCTTCATTTCATATGGGCCAAATGCATGACCAGTCTAGGTAATGTAATTCATTGGAAAAGAACAAACTTAAATTATTCTAAAGCTGATGCTGGAATGTGGATCAATTGTTAATAACTTGCTCTTTTTGCAGAGGGCCAGAACTTAGTGTCAAGAACCTACATGGTGGTTTATAATTGTTGACTACTCCAGTTACAGGAGATACAGCGCCCTTGTTTGACCTCCGTGGGCTTCGTTCATATAAACAGTGTATGCAAATACATGCAAGAATGACACTCATACACATAAAATAAAAATCTTCAAGAAAAAAACCTCAAAATCCAATAGTTCACTCCAAAATGAAGAAGTTATTAATTTGCTTTTATCAATTATTTTACATATGCATATGCTTTAAAAATCTATTATTAAATAAGGTTATATAAAGTATTTAATATATGTGTCTAATATATACATATATAAATAAACTTTCAAACAGCAAAGACATATCATTCAATTATTTGTATTTATTGCTTATTATTGCTTGCAATAAGGTGGATATGACAATTGATGCATTGGATGAGTAAAACCTAGAATTAGACACTAAGTTCTGGCTTACAGGTGTTTATGTGATTTTTGCTAATTCTTCTTTTAGTACTGCCATGCTTCAGTGAGTTTATTATGCTAATAGTAATTTCAGGATAAAACAGCACTTTCTTATTACTCTTAATTTCTTAAATTATCTGTGCTTTTGTTAGATTTTTCAAATTTATGTTGTTGTGCTGGTTTTGTTTGTTTGTTTTCTTGAGATGAGATCTCAGTATGTAACCTAGGCTAGCCAGGAGCTAAGTAAGCCAGTGTGGTCTCAAACTATCATAGAGAATTGCACATGTCTGTCTCACCAGTGCTGGAATTCAAGGTGTGCACCATCATGCCTTGAAAACTGTAACTTCATAATTCTTATTTCAGCTTCCCTTGCACACAGCTCCCTAACCCAGATAAAAGGAAACAACCTTAAAGTAATTAATTTGTGATAAAATATTACCTATTCTTATTTGCATGTGTTGAGGCTACTGAAACTGAAAATCTGCTTCTCCAATCAGCAGATAATAACACACAGGGGTGAGTGACATCACACTCTGTTTCTCACTTCTTTTAGAGAGGACTTCCTTGGCTTGTCTCATATGTCATACTGGAAGTCCTAAATGAGTGATATGCTTTTCTCAACACAGTAGGTTTGCTGCAATGATCTTTAAGAAAACAAAAACAGCCACAGTTACTTAATAGAGATACTTATGTATGCTTTGTAAAACTTTAACCTATCTGTCTGTCAGAGTGTTTGGGAGAGGTATGTGCAGCCTGATTAAGCATTGTACCATTTAAACAAGCTAAAAACACCATGTGATATCTCGATTATATGTGCAACTCTATATGTATGCAGCACTTAAAATAAACCTTGCTTAGGCTCTTAGATTTTCATAAAATATTAATCAACAACTAATATGAATGTTTGAAAGAAAGACGAGGATTTGGTGTTCGTTTCTGAAACACCTAACTGTGATTTCTTAAGCCATCTGTAGTGACAGAATCATAAATTTTGCAATTTTTAATTTACAGTTTATACAGAATTCTTTCATTTCATTTGTTGTGTTCGTGGATCATTATCTTTTTCTATATAGAGGTTAGTAGTGATATGTCATACTACTCTTTCTCATGCCTAAACCATTATTATAATTAATAAATGGGCTGGTTATCATCATACATTTACTGAAACTGTAAGCTCTTCCAAAGCATACAGCCTATTGCATTTTTACACATGAGTAGAGACATAAATCAGGCAAAACACCCATATGTAAAAAATGGAAGTATTGCTTTTATAAATCTAAAACCATAAATATTAAAATATTTATATAAATATAAAATTGTAAAAGAAATACAAAGTGCAGTATTTCTGTATGGAATTACTTTCAGTTTGTAACCCTTTTCCATTTATTTACCCATTTGTTTGTGGGTATGTGTATATACATGTGTTCCTGTGTAGGATCATGCATGCCTTGTGAAGTTAAGAGGACTAATTCCAGGAGTTGGTTCTTTTCTTCTACAATGTGGGGCTTGGGAGGAAAACTCTGTTACCCTCGATACAGCTTATAGGCCCAACTTTCAGATTCTTGCAATGATATCCTTTGTAATAACATCCTCACTCTAGCAGCCAAATGAAGAACATGTTTTAGATGACTGTGTCACCCCGTCAGCACAGATAGAATCCAGTCAAATACCAGCCTCTAAATGCCTTTGCTGGAGTTCAAATTCCAAGATATTATCTGTACCAAATTAAATTGTTCCCTACTGTGACAAATATTTGATATTCAAGGAGATAATTTCATAAAGTAGAGGATATTTATTTAAGAAATATAATTGAATTCAAATTGGTTCCTTGTCTACATTTTAGCCTGACATTTCAAACAAACCTTATTACACAAGGTTAGCACTCATAACTCACAATTTCCCTTGCTTGACTCTACCTGGTACATAAACACCTGATTCTAGCAGTTACAAACCTTAAAATCACTAAGAGAAAAACATAATAAAACAGCTAAAATATTATACAAAAATAATGTCAATAATTAGAAATATGAAAATCTGGCATTAATTACATTGAAATTAAATGTTAGATTGTCTGAAGAACAATCTGCATGAAATGTGACAAAGCAAGGTCAGGAAACAGCTGCTTCTCCATTTTTATTCTTAATGCTACTAATTGAAACTAATTTAAAATCAACAAAACTCTGTTCTGTTAAGAAATCCAGACATGTAGCCTACTGAGCTGGATCACTGCAGTCACAAGTAGGTGTTGTGGATTTGCTACAGACCAGTTGTTGAATATGAAACTGGCAAGCGACCCATGATGACAGACAATGTTACCACAGTGTTTCTCTTTTCTTTCATCTTGTATGTATGCTAAAACTTTTTCCATCATAGAAATTTAATAATACATTTCCGTCCTTCTGTAGTTTATAAGATTGCAAAAGCTAAATGAAATAAAGTACCATACTAGAGTGTGTTCTTAAGTGGATATTATAATACGCTGTTTAATTAGAAGCAGTTTTTTAAAAATACAACTAATAGTAAAATCTCTGGACTATTTAGTCTATCCCCAGTTCCCAAACAACAATGTATAAAGGCAAGGTGGAGGTAAAATTTTCCATTGTCATCACATTAGAAAATGCTATATAAGAAAGAGAGAACACACACCCATACTTCACACCCACACAAATCCTGAGATGTCCAAAATGCCAACAGCCACATTATTTCTAGCAAGACCAGCATGATGTCTCCAACCCAGTCATTTGCCTTTCCTATTCCACTCTACTTTCAATGAGCTGTTTCAAACATTAGTTTTTCCCACTAAACTTTCTCAAAATACCTGTCAGTCACTATGTGTACAAATGAGAAACCTAGAAAAAATAAATGGAATTTGTCTTTTTTTTTTACTCTTTAATGTTAAAAAGTAAAAGACGTTCTTAGCAGTATAGCACTGTCTGGAAGCAGAGCAAGGAACCATGAGTGAGACATCAAGTAGTTATGAAGTCGTGGTTCCACTCAAATGTGAGTATCGCCTATTTGTTGATGCCATGAGGTATGCTACAGAAGAAATGGTGATGTGTATTTACTTGAAGAGTTCATCAATGTGCCAAGACTATAAAAAATGAGTAACCTAAGAACAGGGGTTACTGTGACTTGGGAGAAAATATTAATGAGAGCCATAGACAGTGAGTGACAAACGCAAGAGAAGGACAATAAACACTGCATGAGTTTAGTCCAAGTCTGACAGGGCTTAGCCGCTCATCTAGGCCATGGAAGATGGAAAAATTTGTTTGGCTTTAACTTTCTGTGATCCCTTTAGGTAATAGGGAAGAAAAGGTAAAATAAAAGATACATTTTAAAAGCCTTATCTTAATGTCTGCTTTGTTTGTTGTTAACAAGAAAAGATGTAAAAATAAATGTGCTACTACTTCTATCAGTAAACGATTTAAAATGGATAATTTTACAAGCAAACGTTCCATGAAAACAAATCTGTGATGTCAATGATTGCCACAATTGGCACATTCAATGAAAAATAAGAGCATGACATAAAAGGCAAGTGTTTTCTTTCCACCTCTGACAGATTCCTGCAATTTGTAAAGTTTTACAGTCTATTTTAGTTCATGGTTTAAGGAACGTTAGTCCTTGATCAAACCTACCTTCATCAAAAATCTGCTTATTTCTATATTTTTGAGTGTTATTAAAACTAAAAATGGATGAAGATAAATGATTGCAGACTCAGAATGAGGTAAAATGTACAGACATAGAGTCTGAAAGAGAATCTCTGATAACAGCACATATTCTGAGGCCAATTAAGACTTGACATGAGTCCCCCACTTCCTGCTACTAAAGACAGGCTCAACTTAGTATGAGTGATGCTGACTGTGCCTATACTAGTACAGGATATGGTAGTGAAAGGCATGAGAAAAGAGATTCATTTGCTTTTGTGGGTCAGAGAAACAGAGAGAGGCCAGGTCAGTGTTTAAATATCCCTATCTAAGGCAGGAACCAATGACTTATCTTTTATCTACAAGGCTCCAGCACACTTCCACTGTCCTTGAGTAGTGATATAAATTGATAAGCATGCATTTAGTATGTGAGCCCTTAGTCTCATTTGAGTTTTCAGATGAAAACTTCTAAGCTGATAAATTGTGGTATGAGAGATTACCAGGTGGTTAAAAGCACTTGCTGCAGGAGACCCTGGGTTTGGTTCCAAGCATTCACATGGTGACTCACTTCTAGTCACTACAGTGCCAGTGTACTTAAGGCCCTCTTCTGACCTCCATGGGCATTTCACCTATATGGTTTATAAATATGTGAGCACACAATACACATTATGTGTGTGTGTATTTTAAAATATGCATATAAATTTTATCCTGATCAATGCTTCTCTTGTTTCATGTGTACTAAAAGTCATTGTGAAAAATAACCATAAATCATCTCATTCCCAATTCACTGAGCCAACCCTTAACATTCACAGAATTTGTTTGCTTTACAGGTGTGGACTTAATATTGTATCTGAAGTTCAAGTTTAGTCAGTTTGCTGTATTAGCATGTAGTAAATTGATCATAAATAAGAGAAGGAAACCAGTGTTGACTTTCTCATAGTTTATTGTCACCACTTTGTAAGACTTTGACATTCAAAGCTGGGAGAAATATTCCAGAGTACCACAATAAAGGTGTGATATAATAAAGATTCAAAGACTGACAAGATGATCCCATGGCCCTTTTGTTCATGGGTTACATTCAGAGATCTATGATTCAGGTGTTAGATTGAGCCCTGTCTTTAAAGCAGAAAGTGGAAGACTCATGTCAAGTCTGGTTTTCTTGGCGTTGTTTTAGAAATTTATTGATTCCTTCCAATTTTTTTTGTTTTTTCCTCAATTTATTTAAGGGAATTTTTCATTTCCTCTTTAAAGGTCTCTCTTATCTTAATAAAGTTCTTTTTAAGGTTGATTCTTCTGCTTCTTCTGTGTTGGGATGTTCAGGTCTTGCTGTGGTAGAACCATTTGGTTGTGGGACTACCAACTTTAGGTTGTTGAATGTATTCTTTCCCTGATGTCTGCCCATTTCTTCCTCCAATCTGTGCAGGCAGTATCTGTACTTATTGGTCTGATCAAGCAGTCAATATCTGTGTCTCAGAGAGTTGCTGAGGTCGCAGGGAAGGTGTGGATCTCATGTCAAATCTGAATTGACTTCAGAATATGTGTTGTCGTCAGGGATTCTCTTTCAGGCTTAGTCACTGTTTGGGCATTTTACCTCACTCTGAGACTGCAGTCATTTCTCTTCACCCACTGTAATTTTTATAACACTCAAAAATATTGAAATAAACAGATCAATGAACAGGGTAGGTTTGACTCACACATTGAACTCATAACCACACTATATTAAATTTTGATTTTTGTCCTGTTAAAGTGTTCTATATCAAGCTTTATTTTGATTTTAAAATATCCAGCTACTCCAAATTCATGGTGTTAGTCATGATTCTTGTTTAAGGCAAAATTATTTCAGTGTTATCAGCTAAAGAAGTCTGAATTTGAACTGAAAAAGTTTGTTTACTTTTAAGATTGTTTTAAATACATTCATAGCAAAAGTATTTCATCTCAAACTTACTTTTAGAATTAGGTCATTTAAATGTTTATTGACTTAGAAATCTGTCCATAAACATGAAAATCCCTACAGCAATTTTTATTAAACCCCTTTATGCAAACGGTTTTAAAAACAGTTTTGCTATTGAATTAATCATTTTATCTTTAATAACATGAAAACTTTATTCCTATTTCTTATCTTATTAATCTTTGTTTTATTACCCTTTACATATAAATTATTACAGATTATTTTACCATAGACATAAGTATTATCTTAGTTCTTTGGAATTTAATACTAACACAGAGACACTTAAAAATACATACACATTATCAGCAAAATACTTAATAGCTGCAATGGAATTTGCAGTTATTTGGTTGATGTGGCCTATAAAATAATACAGACAATAAATATGTCAGTTAGAAAAAGTTATTTATCTATATCATAACTTATTGCAAAATAAATGTTTAATCTGCTTATGATTTCAATTTGTGCTTTATCAATTACAATATTAACTGTATATGTTTAAAGTATGGTGATCATAGCAGAAAGACTAGCAAGCAACTGCTAAGTTCCTTTTATTTATCGTCAATTTTAATTAAGGAAATTAAGACATATGATTAGATTTTCAGGAGCCATCCCAGTGTAACAAAGTCAGATACAAGAGCCAATATAAATGCTGGTCAGATTCTGATCTAATGTCTGATTTCTATGAGCGCACATGGCAAGAGAAGGAGGAAAGGAACGAGTTGGAGGGAGGAGCAGAACAAAGATGAGATAAGAGAGAAGATGGACAAAAGATGCTTGGCTGGAATCAGCACCCTTAAACCCCTAAGGCTATGGATTTACATTAGGTGAGAATATATATGACAAACTCCCATCTTCATTTGTTTCTTCATACTGATCAAAGCATATTTACACTCCATGGGAGATAAACTCAGTGATTCACACTTAGATACTTAAAACATTTTTTCTAACTAAGGGAGACTGGTGCCAAGACCTGACAGAATGCCCAAATACGAAGATGCTTAAGTTTTTTTCTTTAAATAACATACATAGTATTTGTACACTACACACACACACATATACACACATACACAGACATATACACACACACTCCTTCCCCTCTTGGCTTAAATAACCTTGACATTACTTAAAATAGCTAATACAAGGTTATTCTGTGTAGTCTCTATAATGCATTATTTAGTAAATAATTGCAAACAATAATAGACTGTGTGTTCAATACAGAAGCAAGTTTATTCAGAAATTTTATTTGCAGTTTTGATTTAAAACTGCTATGTATTTGTATAGAATAATGTATCTAAAACTACTACATATGTAGACCCATTATCTTCTTGTGGAAGAAAGGTTCAACACTTTAAGGGAGAATAGTTTTTTGTCTATGGTTTGCAAATTACTTATGTGATCTTGAGTAAGGACCTCATCTGCCATGAGCTTTAAGTATTTGAAGCTACACTATATGTGTTTGTTCTACTGGTCACAGGACTGTAAAAGATTTAAATGAAATTGTACATATGTAAAAATAAGATGTATATGTTCTCACAAATACAGGCACATTTATTCTGTTCTCTTGCTCTTAAAGAATTATAAAGCATTCATTTGTTGAATATTTGACTTTCCTCGAATCTTGTTTTGCATCATTAAAGACAAAGGAATTGATCCTTGTCTTGGGGCATGTTCCAATATAGTAGGACCCAGATGATGTCAGTGGCAAAAGGGCAAAGTAGGAGAAACATCAATGACATCAATTTATATCTGGAGAGTTGCGGTGCACCAGTGGATGCTCAGCCACTGGTGTGTTCTAACTCTGGTAAGCACATGTCTAAAGAGCTGGATCTTTTGTCAATTTGTTTTATATACAAATACACAATTTAAGAAGCACGTGATTTCTGATTACTTGCCACTTTATGCACTTTTTTCCTGCACACAACAAATCAAATTAGCTTATCAACTCTTATTCTTTATCCTTTCCTTTATTCTTCCTACTCATAAAAGGAGAAAACAAAGCATTTCATATGACAGACTCAAAGAATGTAATTTACATGTGCAAAAGATAGATTTGATTTGAGGCAAAACACAATTATTTTATTTAATTGATTTATGTCTAATTATGTGACCAACAGGGGAGAATGCTGATTGTGCCGCATATCTCAAGTAAATATTATTTAACAGCATGGTGCTCCAGCAACACATGAGCAACCTTCTCTTCATTATTTCATCCAAGGCTAGGAAACCCTGTGGCATCAGCTTTGCATTATTTAAAATGAGTTCATCACATATTGCAAAAAGTCTCTGGTGATAAGTCCAGCGTATCTGCATTTTGATGATAAAGTTATCCCATAATTTGTAGATATCATGTAGATAAACTTTATAGATCACATAAATAAAAGGGTGTGTGTATGTGTGTGCTTTTCTTACTTAATATTCTCGGTTAAGTTAATAACTAGAGACTGTGATCACGTTAATTTGCACACACTAGTACCATTATATTTTCAATCATTCTCTCATTTTACAATGTATTTTTGGCTCCTGACTTATTAAAAATATGTTGTCTTACTTTGTTAGTTTTACATTTATTTATTTAGTGTGTGTGTGTGTACATGCATATGCATGTGTATGTTTGTTTTAATGTGGAGATCTAAGGATAATTGTGTAGTTATTTTCTCTTTCCACAGTAGGTATTGCAGTGATCAAAATCATGTCCTCAGGCCTGAGAATATCTGCCTGTGTTTGCTGAGCCGTCTTGGACACTTTTAATATGTTTTAAGACAGATCTCACATACCCCAGAATTCTTTCTAACTTCCTATGTTATATAATGAAGTGCTATTTTCAACTCAAGCCTCTGTTCCTCAGGTTCTAGAATTATAGGCATGATTTACTATGTCTGGATGTATATAAAGTTTTTAATTTGAGGCCATCATATGATAGGAATTTGATAGGAAGACAAATGTTTTCATCAAATTATCCCCCCCCTTTTTTTTACTTTCTTTACTCCCTCTTCAAAGGCCCTGGTACTCTAACATATATTTCCAATGACAACATCAAAATCTGATGCCCCGATTTTCCTCCTCACTGCAAAAAAGAAATGAATGATTCCTGCCAAAAAAATGAAATCCATTGGGGAATCAAGAAGTCTACATATACATACACATGAATAAACAAATCTATATTCAATGCACACATGTATACATATGAAATTCAAAGGTATCCTATTTTCTATTCAACCCCATTTCTACACATCACATGTAAGCCAGATTTTACACTTACTGTTAGGAAGTGTTCAACCACAGATTCTATGCTTGTAAAAAGAATTTCTACTAGACTTGTAACTATAGAAATAATTAGATTCCTAGTGTCTAACCTATAAGATGGGGCTTCCTACTGCTTATCTGCTGTTGACAGAACCTTTAAATTGTGCCCCTATACATCCTGACCCCATTGCTTTGTAATTAATAGCCTCTGGGCACTTCTTGTTAATTTGGGAAATAAAATTCTTTCCCCCTCCCATGTTCAACTACAAGAACATTCTGTCTCAGAAATGGTCACAATACAAGAGAAGGAGTAGACTCAAATGCCTGTGAGGTTCAGCTAATAACGTGCAAGAAAATATATTAAATATTTTTATGATGGCCAGATATGGTTGTAACTAGGAACTGGCAACTCTGAATTAAGTCTTTGAATGATGTATTGCCTTATTTTAAGTGTTTTTGAATGTACTGAAAGTAGCTATTTCTAAGATAGTAACTTATGAGAGTCACCTCAAAGTGGGTTCTTTGGCCTATATTGTGAAGGGAAGAAGATTCAATGGCAATTATTATGAAAGAAATTTTAAATAAATATATGTGGCCATTCACTGTGGGTCCATGTGTGTAGATGTACGTGATACACATTAATTTGTGTATTGTTGGATAGGTGCATATGTCCATTTCTATGTGTAAGTGTATTTTCCTATGTACCTGTGGGTTTTTGTCTGTGTATGTTATTGCACATGCACACATATGTATTTTTTAAAAAATAAGATTAGAGGACAGCCTCACATGTTGCTTCTCTATGACACCCATCCTGAGTTTTGATACAGTATCTAACTAGGATCTGAAGCTTGAACTATGTAGGCTGACTGGCTAGCAAGTTCCAGCAATCTGTGCTACCAAATCTAGCTATTTGTTGGAAGTTCTTGGTATTGAACTCAGGCCCTCATTAAAAACAAGTATTTTAGTGATTTAGTTCTTTAGTCTCAACAATTAAATTTACAACCTTATTCAATTTATCCTTACTGCACAATGAGAATTCCTTTGTCGATGTGGATGTATGACTAGAGCTATTGTTTCCTTACAACAGTGATTCGTGTAGATAAAAGGCAGAGAGAGAGAAGTGGGGAGGACGGAAGAAGACAGCCTTCCAACATGTACAGTTGATCCTCCTTTAGCATCTGAAATAGACGACCTAATAGCCAACTGATATGAACTTTCTAGCCCACAACAGCTAAAGAGGACATAGTTCAGCTGGTAGTCTCTCATCTCACCAAGCAAAGCATTTCTACCAAAACACCATTGTCCTTGTGATGGCTGACGTTGTGAGAGCACCTTGTCACTTTGTCAGAGTAAGCAATGCTGAGTTCTTAGATCACACACTCAGGCACAACTTAAGAAAGGAATAATGTTGATATTTAGAGCTCCATGGGATCTAATGAAAGATCCAAAAAATCATTATAGCTGCATTACTTATAGTGTGAAAGTTAGTACTAACATCTGCAGAGTCCTGGTATCCACAGGCTGAGGATGGTTGATTGGAACTTATTGTTTTAGAATATTAACCAGGTTGGGTTGTTCATTTCTGCCATGCAAATAAAGTAATTTAATGGGGATTATTGAGTCACTATATTTAAAATAAACTGAAATTGAGGAGATTTTAAATTAAGGTAAAGACTCTACAAAAGCATAAAAGAAGCCAGTAGTTTGAACACTGAAGGGTAATATTGTGTGTTTGTATGTGTGTATGAGTGTATGTGTGTGTGTGTGTGTGTGTGTGTGTGTGTGTGTGAATACATGTATATCATGAGCATGCCTTTGTGTGGTTTTGTGTTACATAGTAGCCTTTGGTACTTTCCCCATAGGTAAGACAGACCAGGTGACCCATGAACTTCTTTATTAGGATGACACCCAGGAAGACCAGGAGCTGTGAGTCACTAAAATCACACCTGGCAAGCAGCTGCCATTATTCTCTTCTTGTTGTAGCTGGTTTGAATTAAAAAGACCATTTTGCAATCAAAAGAAGCTATGATCCCATTTATTTTGCTTTTACCTCACGAAGAATTCTTTATTTAGAAGGACGACTCCATAATTTGGAAAGAATCGATTTTTCAAAAGGGCATGTGTGATACTTGACAGAATGCCTTTGCAATGGAGTATACATAGGGCTCAGCTTACTGTTTAAAAGGATTTAAAAAAATATTTTTGTGCCGGGCAGTGGTGGCACACGCCTTTAATCCCAGCACTTGGGAGGCAGAGGCAGGTGGAGCTCTGTGAGTTCGAGGCCAGCCTGTTCTACAAAAGCTAGTTCCAGGACAGGCTCCAAAGCCACAGAGAAACCCTGTCTCAAAAAAACAACAAAAAAGATTTTTGTTATCTTTTAATGTGACCACACTAGACAGTTGGAGGACACCTCAGGAGTCTTATAAAGCAGTTTGCTCTGCACTCCAGAAGCAAATCTGAGGACTGTATGCTTCCTAGATTCATTCCTCAGACCCCAGCCCACTCATCTGTAAGAGTAAAAGCCCTTCAATTCCTCAACCTCTAGTCTAACCAGCTTCACAAGGCTATGATCCTCATTCTTGGATATTTTGAAATCAATACACATTCTAATGAGCAAGCAGCATATTGTCCTTTACGACTTTAGGGCAAGCTCTTGTTCACTGGCAGATTGTCATAACTAGTCACAGCTGCCACTCAATCAAATGTCAAAATTGCTTTAGGGCTTCCTGTGGGTTTGGTAGGCTTTTAGAACACCGTAATAATTTTATGTATCATTCAATTTATTTTTTCCTAACATATTGTGTCATTCACATAGTTCAATAAATAACATGCACATATTAATTCTGATACTGTACTACTGAACTATCCTGTAAACCAAACTGTGGTCATCTTCAGGAATTCTAGTTCTGCTTGCAAAAGATCATCACATGACTGTTTACTTCCCTATAAAGGAGGGAACAGGAAGGCTCATTGGACCCTCATTTGAGTGTCCACCCCCTTGCCAGTCATATGCAATTCCACCTTAATTGCACTTTACCTCAGAGTCTCAGGAGAGGGTCAGCAGGGTAATGGTAGGGAAGAACTAAAGGAGTGTGCTGTGCATCTATGGAATAGATACCCTTCCTCCTGAGGCCTTCTGAGTGGAACATCCACTCACCATTAAAAAGCACAACAAACTCAGTAGTTCCCCCAAAACCATGATGTTTGTTGGGACCCTTAACAAGACGCTGTTTTCATCCCCTAACCCAAGAAGGACTTTTAATAACAAGAATAGCTTATGACCTGTGATTCTGTGAAAAGTATTCCCAGTGCTTTATAAGGTATTTTCTACAAATGTTTGTGCAGGATCCTGTGTTGATGTGAACATATGAGGTTTGCAGCTGTATAAGAAGGCCTGATGATATTTGCAATGAATTTTTCCCTTTTCTCTGTAGTGTAGTCTGTTTGGTGTCTTTGATATACAGCTTTAAATGGGTATTTCTTTACCTGCTTAAGAATCCAGAGTGATCCTGGGATAGTGTTCAAGACTTGCACTTGGGATAAGGTCAACACAGTGCAAGAAGAATCCTACTGGCTTCTAGAATCTTTATGCCCATCTTTTAGTTCCCAGACATAACCTGAGCTCCAGTCATTCTGACCTACTTTCAGGTGTCTGGATTTCTTATTTCCATCACGGTGTGACATCTCTAAAATTGTCTGTCTTCTTTGACAGGGATACCCATTTCTTCCCTGTGTCACAGAACTTTCCCTTTCCAAGGAGTACAGAAAATGCATTTGACTTTCAACGAAGATTATTAGCATTTCCTAAAGGCAGCAGTATATTTGACCACAATGGAATAAGAACCTGATCTTAATCAACTACCCTGTGTTTAATAAACCACTGTTGCTATATAAGAGTGTTTCAGATGAATAAAAAGAAATAGGATGCAGTCACAATAATATTGCTTTATTATTGAATACATATTATGAGGGGAATCCAAATATTACTGGAATTTAGAAAAGATGAACACAGATTTTGGAGATGATTTCTTTTGATGTTATTCTATCTAAACATTTACAAATTGTGTTGGCCAAAGGGCCTTCCACCTAGAAAGGTATCTTTCAGGTTGAGTGATGGCCAAGAACCAAACTGTATGATCTTACATCACAACTGAGCCAAAACAGCTTGACTTCTTTCTAGAGGCTTAAATCAAATTTGAAAGTCACAGATGTTTTCTTTTGCAATGATTGTATGTTGTGACATTAACAGGAATTCTCAGGGGGATTTTTCACTCTCAAGGAAATTGGTTGATAACAAATGAATCCTTTTAGTTTGTAGTGACCCTTGCCCTTTAGCAACTAACATGAGATACTGATTCTCCACTTCATGACGAAAAATGGTGAGTCATATCTGGATGGTGCACACTTGCCAGATACAACATCCATTACTCTTTCTCCTTTGCTTTTAGTTAAATTGCATAGAGTACCCTAGAAAATTGCTACATTGCACCACGACCTTTAAGACTGGCTCAGCAGTCTATGTTAATTGCAAATGTGTCAATATTTTACAACGTATTCTTGGTTGTGAATGAAAAGAAAAGGGTATAAACTGTAATACATAAAAGACCCTAAAATGTCTGTGGAATTAAAATGACATATTAACTACATTTCTTTTCTATTGAAGGTGTGTAAAAGTGCAACTTCAGTTGCTTTCAATTTCTGTCTCAATCTTGGTTTATTTTCAGATGAACTAAATCCACTTCTTCAGGATTCAAGTGTTCACGGTACGAGGTAAATTAACTCTTCCCGTGCTCAGAGGCACCAATTAATGCCCCAGAGGAGGTAAATTACTAAATGGTACCCTGCTGCTCTGGAAGACTGAAATTGCCTTAAATGGGTTTGTGGCGCCATGACAGAGACTAGATTTCTCTCAATGCACTGTAGGACAGCCTCCATTCTTGAATGGGGAATTGGATTTGAGCTGATCATCAAGCTAAGGGATCAGAAATAAAAGATATAATAGTCATGATTTGACAATCATATAAATGCCTGTAACCAAAGTTCAAAAGATAGTGAAAAAACACCAGAACAGACTATCAGCTACTGCTACATATATAAATCTGCGTGAGCCAACTAAGGACTTGAGTTGTGAATTCCCATGTTTAGGTGGAAACTATTATGATTATTGATAGCATGTGCACTTTGTGGTAACCTAGAAATATTATGTTGTACCAAAAACTTTCACACCTCCCTCAATTTATCCAAATTATGAAAATAAGATGTAGAATCAGAGAGGATACACTTGCATATTTTTCAATATTCTCGTTTTCTTTTTAATTTTCACAACATGTAAATTTTGGCATGGAGGATTAAATTCTTTTTATTCCAATTAGTTTTATGGAAAAAAATAGAAGCACATCCTTCCAGTGTGTGGTTGTGTGGCACTATAAAGGAGAATATCATTTCCTGTTATTCCTTTTGTCCTAAAGATATTGTCCGTCCTTTGATTCATGAGAACTTTTTCTGACATGCTTCAATTATTTTTTTGATTCCATTTGTCATAAGTGTAAAATCCCACTGCATTTACAAGATATTTTCCTGACTAATATTATCAGAAATACTACTATAAAAAAGTAAACAAAAAAGAATCTTTCCTTTACCTCCATTTGTTCTTTATAGAATCTTAAGTTCCTGTTAAGTGTAAAACACAGCATGTAGAAGAGAGAAACAAAATTGTACCTTGGTCTTAGTCTCTATATTCAGGCAGTTAGGAACAAAACTAAACCATAACTGTGAATTACCCTGTTCAGATAAGTTCTGTTAAGAAAAAGCAACCTTGTATCCAAGGGAGACAGTAATGAGATAGGGTGGTATGGGGAAGTGTGGAGATAAACAGGACCCATATTATAAGTTCTATCCATTATCTGTCTATCCACCCATTAATCTATGGTCTATGTATCTATGTGTCCTCATTTAAGATCTATTATTTTATATATTGCTATCACATCACGTATTCAAAAATCTTTGAATAAGCATAATGTAAACTTAATGAAATTTATAGAAATAGATAGAAATATTTGTAGAAAGAGACTTTAGATAAGATAACAAGGCAGAATCCTAAGTGACATCAACTGTAGATAATGGAGAGACTTAGGGAACCAGCCAAGAAGATAAAAACATAGTGTATTCTTTTTTTTTTAGAAAGAAAATATTTAAATAACAATTTTTTTCATTTCCTTTGCATACCAACCATTTTCCCTCCCTCATCTCCTCCCATTCTTTAACCTTTCCCATTTGCTCTGCTCCTCGTCCACTTCTCCTCCATTTCCACTCAGAAAGGGACAGGCCTCCCATTGACTTGCACAACAAGGTACATCAAGTTAAGGCAGGACCAAGCTTCTCCTGAGACAGGGTCAGGTAATCTAGCATGGGAAACAGGCTGCCAAAAGCCAGCTAAGCACCAGGGAGAAGTCCTGCTCTCACTGATAGAAGCCTTCCTAAGAGACCAAGCCATAGGATTGTCACACATATGCAGAGGGCCTAGGTGGGTCCCATGCAGGCTTCCTGACTGTTAATCCAGCATCCATGATTTCCCATGAATTCAGATCTGCTGTCTCTGTGGGTTTCCCCATCATGACTCCCCAGGCTGGTACAATCCCTCATCCCTTTCTTCCACAAGACACCTGGAGCTCAGCAAAGTGCTTTTCTGTGGATCTCTGCCTTGCCTTCCATCATTTACTGGATAGAGTATTTCTGATAGCAATTACGGAAGTCACCAATCTGCTTACAGCAGATAACCACTTTGAGCACCCTTTCCACCACTGTTAGAAGTCTTAGATATAATGGGAAGCAATTTAGGAAGGAATGGTCATGTGAAACTAAGACAAAGAAGTGTACAAATAAAGAATGAGATGGCTTTCTACCGAGTGCTCTTGAGCAGTATGGGAAATGACATAGAAGTCATTTCTGGATCATGTTCTGGGCTGTGCCTATGAAAGATGTTTTACTAAGCAGCAAAACACAGGTAAATTGATCCTTTGAATTTTATATGAAGTAAAAACAAAGCTGAAGTAGAATACTGAGTCAACAAAACATGCATACACACACACACACACACACAGAAGGACAGAAAAAGAGACCGTATGGATATGCTGATAACAGAAAAGGGAGCCACTGAAGAGGCAGAAGAGGAAGCATGAAAATGACCATATACAGGCTTGGAACAGAGAAAATAAGGGAAGTTCTAATAAGAAATGGGACACTCAGCCTTTGACAGGAAAGGGACTTTCCTTGTTTAACATAGGAAAGAAATAAACAGTACAGAGATGGGAGAGAATTTTGTCTGGTTCCAGCCCTAACAGTAACGTCAGCAGGGCACTAATGAGAGAAATTTAAACAGTTTATAATAAGCCACACTTGTTATAATCCTTTTGCATAAGCTCTTGAAATCACATCTCAGAACTTTAGAATCAGTATTTTAAATTTTTAATTAGCAGCCAAAGGAACTCAAACTCAGAAGAATCAAGTGACTTGCCCCGTATCACAATTATACTGATTACTAGAAATGAAAATTGATAATGTGCTTGGTTCTAAAGCCAAATATAGTACTAGATATTTACTTTTTTATTAGGAAACCAGTAGTGAATTCCAAAGAGCAACTTCAGTTTTGATGACATGTGGATCTCACTGTTGCCAGGACTCATAAGATTCTTGACTCTATGGGTCTTTCCATGAAATGACTTGCCAATAGTTTCAGAGAAAGGAAGTGTCCCATTATAACCATATTATTCATTGAAAATTTACTGATACTAAGATAAGAAAGTTATGAGAATTCAATACATTGTTCACAAGAAAATATAAATGTAAGCCAAATGGATCTAAGAACTCTGTATAACTATTGCAAATGGTACTAATGAGAATTTACGAGTATAAAAAAATAGTATTTAAATGTTCCCAAATAGTTTGTTAACTTTAAATCAGGATTCTAAGATGATACTATCTATAAATTTATGTAGATATAAATATTGTATGGTATATTATTTTGAAATTATATCTTAAATTTTAATCCTTGCACACGCAGAAACCTTTTTTACACTTTCTAACTGTATTTGTCAGTAGTGTGTGTGTGTTCATATGCATTGCCACAGGACTCATGTGGACTGAAATTTGATAACCACCTTTCAGAAACTGGGTTCTCTCCTTCAACCCAGTGGGCTTGCACATTTTATTGTCTAGCTTGCATTTTCACTAGCTGGTCCAGCTCCCTGGTCAGCTACACAAGTTTTGATTTTATTTTTTGTCATATATTTAAGTTTATCTTTATTAGCAGGTAAAATGTATATATTCATGAGATAGTATTAGAGTAGACATACATGCATATTATCTACTGTATAAAACAGGTTACATATTTCTCCTAAAACATTTTTTCCCCTTCTTGATGGTCTAACTTTAGAAATCCTTTATTTGTTGGCGGAAATGGACATCACTTTCAACTGAAAATCTCTCTGCTATGCATCAGCATGCTGGGATATTTTACTTTCCACTGGAACTTGATCAATCAGCCTCTCTCTGCTCACGTCTTCTCACCTCCCCATTACTTCCTAAAGTCTCTGAAAATCACCAGACATTTTCAATAACAATGAGATCAGCATTTTAAAATTACACATATGAGTGAGATTCTATGTAAAATATGTAGTCATGCCTGGATTATTTCATTTAAAATAATGAGCCATGGTTCCACCAGTGTTGTCAAAAAATTTCACTTTGTGGACACATAGTGTTCCATTGTATGTGTGCATATGTATATACATTTTATGTCTTTATTCAACAGTGATAAACACCTGATTTATTTCCAAATAATGTAAATTATAATGAACATGGGTTTGCAGACCTCCCTTTAAGTATTGGTTTCATTTCTTTTGAATACATACTGACCAGTGGAAATACTGGAGTGTGTGGTCATTTCATTTTACTTTATTGTTAATTTTGCAGAGCCTCCATACTGTTTGGCATAGAAATTATACTAATATAGACTCTTATGAACCATGGTACATCAGTTCCTTTTTATTCCCAATTTTTATCATATATCTTCAGTCTTTTAAATAATATTCATTTGATTTGGATAATAATATATTATGCATTTGACTTATTAGCTTGGTAATTGATTATAAATATTTTACATTTATTTTCATATGACAAATGTCTGTTGAAGCCTACTCACTTATTTTTAACAAGTCATTTGTTGTTATGGTTTGTTATTGAGTTTTTTTGTTGTTCCTTATATATTCCAAATATCAACCCCTTATTACAATTCAAGAAAGTTTCACAAACATGCATTTAAGAAAATTTTATTATAATGGCATTTGTAGTTTTCAAGGGCTTATCTTTGCAACATTATAGAGACACTTAATCTAACTTTTTAATAGAATGGCTGTCAAATTTACAAGCTAATACTTGTAGTGATATTTCATTTGTACTTTAATAAATAAAGCCTGCCTGAATATAAAAATGAAAATTGTCATACCAGTCATCCATACAGACAAGGCAGTGGTGACACCTTTAATCCCATCATCCACACTAGCTAACCATAGAACCTGGGTGGTGGTGAATCATGCCTTTAATCCCAGCACTAGAGAGGAATGTAAGGTGAATGAGGCAAGAAAGTGCTGTCTTTCCGTCTGAAGGATTTGTAGAGATAAGAGCTCTCTAGTGGCTTGGCTACATTGTTTTTCTGATCTTCACATTGAACCCCAATACCTACCTCTGGGTTTTTATTATTCATGCTACAAATACTATACAATTCCAAGGGAAAATTTTAGTTGCTTATCATGAGGGAATTCTATGTCTTAAATTCATTCTCGTGCTTTATAATATAGCTTTAGCCTTGTGCTGTAAAAGTGTTATCTCAAAGGATTGTTTTCTTTGCCCTCCACCTGCCTGAAGCACATCAGTTCATATGTGTGTCTCTTTACTGTGGCAAGCTGTGGTTACCTTTCCCTTGCAGACTCCAAGTAACTTAGTACGGATGCAACTGGAAAGTTTACCTGAGCTCATATCCTGAAGGTTTGCTTCCACCCAAGGCTTTTCATGAGATCCACAGAATCACCGTCCTGTCCTTTATAAGGTTGACAACAGTGACACTTCAGGTGTATTGAATCCTCTCTCCCCACCCATTTCCCAGTCATTCCCACTATTTTATCCAAATATTTAATAATCATACTCGCACAGAATTGCATCAATTTTTCCAACAATTTTAAGTTTGTCATCTTATTATACACGCTTTCTGTTACTTGGGGTTTTTAGGTTTGATTAATTTTACAAAGTGAAATTGAGAAACATGAAAAGACAACATGAATCAGTTATGTTCTGTTTTTTAAGCCAATCAAACTTAATTGGAATTCATAATGTATTCTGATCACTCTTTGATATCTGACATTGTACATGAAGAAAATTCAATCATCTTGTTTATCAATTTATTTGCTTGGCGTTAACTCAAATGGCTCATTTTCATCAGTTTTATAGCTTAAGTTAAAAGCATTTGAGAAATGCTTACTTGAGTTTTCCATGAATAAGCACTAAGAATGAATTAGTTATCATGTGATGCTAGGTAAAAATTTTATTTTAGACATTTTTTTCTGTATTGAATACATATAGGCAATTTAACTGTATTAAGTGAAAGAGTTATTAAGGTCTACCTAAGCAGGTATGTTCGTATCAATGGTATCTATAACAAAGGACATGTTATTTTGACTATAACTTTCTTCCCCCAAATATTAACTGAGTTCAATCCAAATGTGCAAACTTAAGACAAATGACAGATAGATAGATGATAGATAGATAGATAGATAGATAGATAGATAGATAGATAGATAGATAGATGATAGATGATAGATAAATACATAGATAAACAGGTAGATGGATTATATATATATATATAATATACCACTATATATGTATAGATATATAATATATACTTAGATGATATATAATATAGAGATGATGATAGATGATGAATACATATACATATATACATACAAAGAAGACAGAAAAATAATAAATTTTTCTCATGGTTAGCTGATAGATTGATAAATAAAAATACATAGATGACAGTTTATCTTAGGGTTTCTATTGCTGTGACAAAACACCATTATTATAAGCAATTTGGAGAGAAAAGGGCTTATTTTGCTTACAATTCTGTATCATATTGCCCTCACTGAAGGATTTGTGGATATGAAGCAGAAACTCTGGAGAAGTGTTCCTTACTGGCTTGAGAAATGTTTCTTACATCCTTGATGTTCAAGGATTTCTCTTCCTGCTTTTTATAGAACCCAGGATCACAATCTAAGGGTTGATTGTTCATAGTGTATTGGAGTCTCCCACATCAAAAATCAGTCAAAAAATTAACCACAAAATTGTTCATAGGTAAATCTGCTGGAGACATTTTATCAATTGAAGTTACCCATTTTCTCAAATGAATCAAGTTTATGTTAAATTGACATAAAATTAACCAGCACATGGTTATATATGGATGGATAGATGAATAGAAGAATAGTAGATAAATGAATGATTGATACATGATAAATTTATAGCAAACAGATAAATGGTAGATAAGTTGATGATAGGAACATGACAGATAAGTGATCAGAAACACAGTGGTTTCTGTGTTACATGAGGTTCTACTAGACAATCATTTTCCTAATGTTCTGCAACAATGAGAATTTAGAATTGAAAATTTTGCATCGAATAATTTTGATCATTCCACAGACATTTGTAATTTTCAAAAGAAATTAATTCATTAATTGTTTTACAAAGAACATCCAAAAGTTATTCTCTAAAGTTAGTAAGTTTTAAGTTTGTGATTAAAAAAAAAAAACAAACATACCTAGGAGGAATAAGTCACTGACTTAGAATCCATAGGCAAGGATTTTTACAGCATGTTTTTCTTTGGACAATACTAACTAAAATTAAAAGTACATACAACATTAAGATCTCAAAAAAAAAATCCATTTAGAAAAGGTATGTTTGACCTCAGATGGCAGGTCCAAGAAGACCAAAGGAATTAGGATTGTGTTCAAAATCGGTTTTTCCTGTTTCTGTGTTTTTATCTTCACCATCCATCACAAGCTCCAGCTGTCCCGGAGAAAGTGCTCATCATTTATTTATCTGCAGAGACTGGCGCCTGAATTGATCTTCATTTCCATCATGTCCTGAATGAGAGATTCGTGAAAAGCAATTTGTGCCCAGGCATATGCTTTCTCTGAAAGAGGAGTGTCAGTGCTTTGCAGCAATGCTACTCAGAGCTACTTCTGCATGGTAACATAAAATTTCTAGGAAATCCCCACTCCATGTTCAGATAGATGTAGACATTCCATTCCCTTGCATTAAATCATGAAAGGAAACCTGACCTAATTTCTCAATTGCAACTTCCCTTGAAAGACTGTAGTTAATTTCCAAAACTCACTGTACATAAAACTAGCTGCTTTGAGAACTATTGAATTTGAGTCCTGTCTGAGGTCCATGGAAGCAAGCAGAATATTTTCTTTCTGATTGAGGAAACCACTACAATTTTTAAATTAATATGTTTTTATTTTATACCCTGGCTGTATAGAAAGAAAATTTTACTTATATGAATAGATAGATGACTGTTTTAATAGAATTTTCTGATGAATTAAAATTAATTTTTGTGAATGTGTGATTAAGTGTAAGCTAAGTACTGTCTTGGTACAGAACTTTTAAAGAAATCAGACTAAGAAATTGTTGGCCAAAGTCCTCTGTTCCCACTTGAGGTCATATCCTCCTCTCACATGAGTGGTGTAGGAGGTTCTTCTGACTATGTGTTGCTTTACTGCCTTGGCCTTTTGATAGGGCAGAACTTAGATAGGTGGAGTAGGCCGAACTGGATGCTGGGAAGAAGGGCAGTGTGGCAGACGCCATGAAGCTCCTGCCTGAGACTAACAAATTAGAGTCTTTCCCTGTAAGCCACGACCTCATGGTATTACACAGATTGGTAGAAATGGGTTATATCAGGATGTAAGAGTTGGCCAAGAAGAGGCTAGATATAATGTACCAGGCAGTAATTTAATTAATACAATTTCTGTGTGATTATTTCGGGTATAAGCTAGCTGGGCAGCAGGACGCAGCCCGTTCCTCCTACAACACATGAGTGAGGAAAAAGCCTTTGTAGGATGGAACTTTCTTTGTTCTCAATTTCCTTTTCATTTGTTATCAGGTTCATTTATATGTTAAGTGTATGGTTTTTTTTTTTCCTTTTTTCCCCTGCATCCACAGAGGGTCAAATTCTCCTTTATCAACCATTTAGGTCATCTATAGTCAGGTCTACATATCTGAGCACATAAATGTAATCTGGCACATTGTGTGTATTTTAATTTAATCCCATATGTTTCTTTATTTATTGCTTTTTTTGTTTTAAATGCTAGGATAGTAAAAATACAGATGGCAAGAAACTCTAAGTTCCCAATTAGATTCATGAAAAGAAATACATACACAGGTAGACAACTATTTGTGTGTGTGAGAGAGAGAGAATCCGTGCATGTACATGTGTGTGCATATATGTAAGCTTTCATGCAATCAACAAAAAATATCTCATAGAAATTATACACAATGATACCAAACTATTAACAGATGGGGAAAGAACCCTGATTGATCCTAGACAGTCTCAGGTTCAGAGCTGACCCTTTTATATTTTTTAATCTCTTTGATTGGAAGAATTAAACCATACATCATTTCCTTCATGCACAATAAGAGCTCCACTTGCCACTCAGAGCTGCTGCCTTAGTAAAAATGAAATATCAATTTATATGAGGGATCTAAAGATCTGTATAAGACTACATGTCACTTCCATGAGATGACATTGCCTTTCCTTAAGACAGATGTCAGCTAGTGGCATTTCAATATTCATAAACAAAGCATCTTTTTCTCCTTGGTTTTGTTGACCTATGTAGCTTTGCGTTTCCCTAGAATAAGAATTTATCTTCCCAAGGAATCAACAGTAAAAATCAAGTCCATGAATTCAAAGTTCTTAAGAAGAGGAAAAAAAAAGCATAAATTTTGTTCAATCAAGTACATTCTTGAAAGTTCCAAGATATTCTCAGTAGTACTGTTGGAGTAAGCTAAGCTATCTGAACACTTAATGAAATACTTCTGACTAAATTAAAATACTAAAAACAAATATTATTTAATTATCTTAAATATGGTGGAATAAGCTAGCTCATATTGGAAAGGGTTTTCTCTGGATTGTAAATTTTCCTAATGTAAAGATATTTGTTAGTGCATTTGACTTAATCTCATCTATGTACAAACTTTCAATATCATCAACATATGCTCTGCCCCTGAAATGTTAAGACACCATGGTGAGAGCACTAAATTCATAGCAGAACATTCTCACTTTTTTTTTTTTTTTGCAGTTGGCTTATTCTTGTCTCATTTTGAAAATATTTTTATTCAACTTCCCTGAGTCAGTCTTATTCTTGGCCATATTATACTTTCCAATCTTAAATTTCCCTTTCTGTGATTTTACTTTATTAGCACTGTTTTCATGTGTGCCTGTGTGTGTCCACACACATCAAGAATACAGTATGGAATCTGTCCATTGACTGTGAGCGCTGGAGAACTCCACTGCTCACTGAGTCACAGCTGAGCTCTTCTTGCTTCCATTTTTGTTGCTGTAATAAAACAATTTGGCCAAAAGCAACTTGGAGAGAAAAGGATTTGTGTGACGCATACTTAAGGAAGTCAGGATAGAATTAAAAAGAATTGAAGCAGGAACCAGCCAGGAATGCTGCCTACTGGGTTGCTTGCTGGATCAAGGTCAACTAGCTTTCCTACAGAGCCCAGGCCTCCTTGACTAGAAACAATGCTGCAAAGGATGGGCTGAGTCCTCTGTATCAATTAGCAATCATTACAAAACCCTATTGGCATGTCCACAAGCCAACCTGAGCTGAACAATTCTCCAGTTGAGGCTCCCTCTTCTCATGTGTCAAGTCAAAAAACAAAAGTTCACCAAAACATCAGCTTTCTAAGACTTACGAATGTTACAATTTCAATGTGAATTTTCACATCAGTATGCCTGTTTCCAAAGCAACATACAAGGAAGAACAGCATAAAGATCCATAAAATAACTTTCCAGTGTTTGTATGAGAGATTCTTTCATTAAAATGTAATAGAATAATCTATAATAAGATAATGATAATACCCAAATACAAATAAGACTTTCGTTTTTCATATGTGCCTCAGTAAAATTATAAGATATATTTATTTATTTCTAGCAAATTTTGGTTTATTTTGAAACATAAAATTTAACTTTACTCTAGATAATATTTTGCTTAATAACATTCCAGGGCAGAATATTATTTTTGAGTGATTGGTAATTATTTAATTTTTAAAAATTTATATTAAGCAACCATGTTGACGTTGCTTATAAGATATAATAAGGATTTCCCAGCTCTCATGCTTTGAGTAAACAATCATATACTGTAACTGCCTTTAAGAGGTTATAATCCAGCTTCCTCATTTTCTGATGTGAATATGGATTTTGTCCATGTGTCTTTTTACATCATCATCTATGAAATAAGAAGTTAATTGAGAGTTAGTATAGTAGAAAGAATTCTTAATAGTATTGTGTTGGCTGCATTGCACCATGCAATGATTATGCATCTAAATACATAAATACACATATAAACACTCAAAAACACAGATTCACAAATATGTATACACACATGCTAATACCTACATATAAGTGCATATAAGCAATCATATATAAAACACAAATATACAGAGATACAAACACAAGAATATACACACATATAAACACACATATACCCATGCATACACGCATATACAAGCATACATATACATACATATGTAGACGTACACACATACAAACACATAAATGCATGAATTTATATACACATACAAACACACAATTATACATGTGTAAAACCATTTATCCAATTTTATTTGTGTTAAATTATTTTCATGGTAGTTTATATAATCATAACTTTTCATATTTTTTGAAACAAAACATTCTCTATATAAATATGCACCATATGTGTCCTAATTAGCAAAGTCCGAGGAATACAGTGATAATTGGAAACAATGTGCTCTGTATTACAGAGACATTGGTAAAGGTTAAAACTGTGGACAGAGTAGCTCAAATGAACTAGATCCAAAATCCATCTTAACTCTGAAAATCCCATTTGTAGTGCTGGAAAGATTCTTGATATATATTTAAAGCATCATTAGGGCAAGTATGAACAGCAGAGTTCATGTTTTAAACACCATTTTAACTATTTGATGAGTGTGGGGCCCAATATAATTCAGGAACATGAAGAGAAGACTATGAGATTCTCAGAATAAAATGTGCAGCTAGATCAGCTGAATCAGCAAGCTCTGAGTTCAAGGGGAGAGCATACCTGTTTATATAAAGTAAAATATGAAAGAGTAAGACACCAGCAATAAAGCTCTGTTCTCTACATGCAAAAGTACACTTGTACACAAACATCTACCTACCTGGCATCATACATACAAACCCGTACAGCATACACAGACACAGGCAAGCATAAATTCATCTGTAGGCCTTACAGACACATTTTTTTTATAACGTGTCTGAAGATCGGACAAAAAATATAAAACTGTGTGGTGCCTGAAGCACCAGTCCAGGAAATTCAGTGCCAGCTTCTAGTATCTGCAAGAATCTGCACACATGTGATACACACAAATTCTTTCAAGCATATGCATATATACATATAAATGAAAATACTCTTTAAATAATCTTGTAGGATTCAACTACCTTCTGCGTTGTTTTATGTGCAACCTTTTCTTCATTTACATGAACAAACATAACTTGATTGGAGCATTCACTTGTTGTAGAAGCAACTAAATATATAGCTTAGTTTCAGTTTCAGCCCCTAAGCCATTACCATAGGTGAGAAGCTCAGAGTACAAAACAAGATCCTAAACTTTATTCTTCTCTTTGTGAGTGGTGACATAGCCTCTCCTACCTGGCCTTGTTTTATTATCATATTTTTATTAATTAACATTTTTCATTTATTTTACCTACTGACAACAGTTTCTCCTTCTTCCTCTCCTCCTGTCTCCTCCTACTGCCTTTGGTCTGCCCTCCTCCACTGCCCCATCCACTCCTTTTCCATCTCTGTTCAGAAAGCTGCAGGCACCAGATGGTCCTAGGCTCTCTGCATGTGTGTAACAGTTGTGTAGCTTGGTCTGCTTGTGGGCTCCTAGCAATGGGATCAGGTCCTGTCTCTAGCACGTGAGCTGACTTTTGGGAGCCTATTACCCATGCTGGGTTACCTTGCCCAGCCTTCATGAAGAGGGTGGAACTTGGTCCTGCGTAAACTTGATGTGCCATGCTTTGCTGACACCCAGGGAGGCCTGCCCCTTTCTAAAGTTTATTCTTAATAAATCCTTTAATAACTCCATAGGAAGATTGGGTATAAATATTAGTGATTTGAATTTTCTTAGAGTCAGTGTGCAATTCTCCAAAGCAGTAACTTGCCCCCTTGCTCCAGTTCCAAAATAGAGCAAGCACTGAAAGACGTATCTTGGAGTGAGAGACCCTTCATAGAGAGGGAACATCAGTTTTAGATATTTCAAAGTTTCCACAAAACTACAAAAGTTCATGAGCAGTGAGCAAGAATCTTGTGTGTGTCAACATGTTTTCATATGACTTTCTGACGACTCATCCTCAGCATGTCATGCACAGCCAAGATCTTAAAAAGGCTTTTAGACCTTAAGGGCGAGGCATGACCAGAAAACACAAACCCTAAGACACACATGCATACAGGTGTTCAGGAAGAATGATACAAGACCTGGTTTTTCTTTTCTTCTTGAAATTATATATTTCTAAAACCAGAATGCTTTCTCAAAGCAAACAATAATTTCTTCTAACATCTTTCTAGTAAAGCACTCTCTCAAAATGTGTACCAGAAAGATAAAGAGATTCAAATATAAGAAAAGTAGTGCGAGGCCAGGAGTGGGAGTCAGCATCTACAAAGTCCAAAGTTGAAGGCAAGAATTGTTGGAGGCTATTCATTTGTTTCCTAGCCACTCAGCCCCGAAAAAAATCACACAGAAACTATATTATTTAAATCAATGCTTGGTCAGTCACTTAAGCATATTGCTAGCTAGCGCTTATATCTTTGGGTAACCCATTTCCATTATTTTATATTTTACCACAAGTTTCGTGGCCTGCTGCCAAGGTCCAACTGGCAAATGGCGTCTTTCTCTTCTGATGGCTCTATGGATTCATCGCTACCCTGCCTTCTTTCTCCCAGCATTCAGCTTAGTTTTCCTGCCTAGTTCTGCCCTGCACTATCACAGGCAAAGCCAGCTTTTTTATTCATTAACCAATAATAACAACACATATACAGATGGACTTCTCACACCAAAGAAGCATAGAGGAAAAGATAGGAAGGGTAACTAAAACTTGTAAGTATTATACAGCATGAGGAACTGAAGTGGCGGACCCATAGTTAAGAGTACTTGTTGTCCTTGCTCAGAACAGAATTCACTTCCAAGTGCATGATGGCTCACAACCACCTCTAACTCCAGTTTCAGAGCCTCTATTATCCTCTTCTAGCCTCTGTAAGCACCAGATATACCATACTGCACATTCATAAATACATGTACACACATATAGTTAAAATGAATTGTTTTAAAATAAAATATCTACACATGGAACTGTCTAGATATTTAAAACTCTATTACTGCAATTTCACACTAGGAATAAAAAGAAGATAAAAGGTGCTTTTAGAAATAACAAGTTCCCCTGAGATGACCAGAGTTTGTGTCAGAATCATGATCCTAAAATTCAAGAGCAGACAGAGTGAGGCTTTCAAAGTTTTGAAGGAAAAGTTCTTAGCCACATCACCAAATGTGAGACAAGACTAAAGGTGTTTTCAATCAGGTAATTGGGTTACACACACTCCTGTCTGAGAATCCATGTCATAAACACTACAAAGTATAAAAGGTGGTCAGTAAGAGGTGAAGTCACTCTCTCTGGATAGCAAAAGAAACATTGCAGGTAAAATAGCTTTCCCTTTGTTTGTTTATGTGTTTAATAAAATTGTGTTTCTGACTATTCCAGCATAATTATAAAGAAAATATCATTACTTTTGAATGTCAAAACAAACAGAAGAAATTAGCTTAAAATGTTGAAAAACACAAGTGGCAAATACCTTCCCAACTTAGAACACTTGTGAAGTATACAGATTTTATCAGAAATTCACTCATAAATATGAATCACCTAACAATCATTGAAGTATTTGTTATCTTCTCCCAAACCTTGCAGTCTCTCTTTGCAGTCAAAAGATCAAATTACCCTTATTTTTTTTTTGCACAAATACACTAAAAGCATTAAGAGGATAACAGGAAAAATATTCACAAGAGGCCACATTATCATTAAAAATTGACTTTAGCTGTGAGGGAAAAGTTAAAAGTAGCCTGTGTCCTTAGAAGAAGCATTTGATGTCACTGAGGGGGTCACCAGTGTGTCCCTACCATCTCTAATTGATGCATACAATAAAACTAATATTCTGGACTCCTCATCAGGGTCAGGGAGAATATGTGAAATTAAATAATGGGTTTTAGCTTTACCAAAAGCACATAAAATTAGCAAATGGCTAGAGCATTCAAACAGTATGAATGCTCTAGTATTAGTCTCACAGGAGATGGAAAGGATCTCACCTGAAACCGTGGACAGAAATGAAAG